>PVLD010004725.1:0-121570 GCA_004027595.1 Dinomys branickii | reverse complement strand
CCATGTATAGTATCATGTCATCTGCAAATAGTGATAGTTTGACTTCTTCCTTTCCTATCCTTATTCCTTTTATTTCTCTCTCTTGTCTGATTGCTCTGGCTAGTGCTTCCAGAACTATGTTGAATAGGAGTGGTGACAATGGACATCCTTGTCTTGTTCCTGACTTTAAAGTGAAAGTTTTCAGCTTATGTCCATTTAGCATGATGTTGGCTGTTGGTTTGTTGTAGATGGCTTTGATCAGATTGAGGTAGAGGCCATCTATTCCTATTTTTTCTAAGGTTTTTAACATGATACTGCAGTGACCGGCTCTGTTCTCCAAAGGATACCCAGTTGGTCCCCAAACAGAGTGGATGTAAATGTCTTTCAAAGATCGGGCTACCATATTTCCCTGTTATTTTTGAGATTGAAGCAAAATAAATGCATACAGTGAGGAGCGGGGTAAAAGCCACAAGGAGAATGTGGTGCAAATCTAGGCGTCAGAGACACTGCTCAGAGTTTCTCAGGTTGTGTGAGGAGTTAATGCTGTCCTGGGGGTGTCTCCCCATCCTCCTCACCTCATTGTCATGTTTCTCTCTTGGTGCACATAAACCCATACACCCACGTCCAAATGTGCTCACACACACACACATACACACATGGGCGTGCATGCACCCGCACACATACGTAAATGCAAACATACTCACCCACATGTGCACACATTCAGGCACACGCTTGCACATAGGTCCGCACATAGCATTCATGCACCCACACATGTGCACACTTTCTCTTCTATGAGCTCTCAATGCTAAGGACCCCTCCCTGACTGCTGTTTCTGTTTTGCGCTCCTTAACCCTCTGTCCCACCTCACTCATATCAGGTACCAGGTGCCTCTGTGGGTGCCCTGTGCCTCTCTTCTCTCTGTCAGACATTTGGGAAGCCAGGAGCCACATCTGACAGATGTTACCAAACCCTAGCTGGGTTTTCGGTGAATGCTGAACTGAATTAGCCCTAAATCTACAATTGTTCTAAACAGGGTTTCTCTATGAGGGCTTTCAGCACAAGACAGAAAGGATCAAAGCTGGTGGAGGGAGGTGGACCGATCAGTGATTTCTGTGTGTCCCATCTAGTGGCAGAGAGTCAGACTCTGAAGTCAGGTGAACAAGTTTTCATCTTCGTACACACTGGGCAAGCGGGATAACTTGTGTGAAGCCCAGCTTTCTCATCTGTACAGTGCACAAAATGATTTTTTCTTACCAAGAAAATTATTATGAGGCCAAAGTTAAATTACTCATATGAAGTACAACAACCCCCAGTGCTAACTGGGGGATAAGAGTAGAGACTGCCCCAGGACTCAGGGATGATGTTTCTGTTCCATCACCACAACAGGTGAATTGCACAAGGCAGAGTATTTGTGTCTGTTTTCTTTCTTTGGCAGTAGAGACAGTGCTTTGGAAGTGCCTCACATCTAGTGGGCACTTGATCAATATTGATTGACTAAACAAGTAAATAAGGGTTGTTTTTCTGAGTACAGTGTTCCTTCTTGAGTACTGAAATCTTACCAGGTCAATGGGCACAATTCCAGGAACTGAATTCATCAGTCGGTTTACTGCATATTCCCTGGTCCTGTGTTCAAGGTCCAGGCATCTTCCTGCAAATGTTCAGATGAGACACAGAGTGTGCAGAAAGTTACAGGAATAGAAGCATCAAGAAGGAAGTGGAGAAATTGGGAGACATGTTCTTTCCTGAACAGGTGTCAGTGATGGAAGGAAAGCCATGCGTGGAAGTGTCAGGGGAGGCTGGGGAAGACACTCTGATCTTCAGGGCTCCTGTCAACACCTGTGATGTGTGCAGGAGGTTTACAGACACACCTACTGGGACGCTAGCATGTGTGGCTTCCCCCTGGTTGGTGCCCTGCCTTCCTCATCCTTCCCATCCGCCCTGTCCACTCACCTCTGCTGCTGGAGACCACCATGGCTATTAGCCCAAGGTGAAGCTGGCACCTGGAGAGCTGGTGCGAGTCCACTCCACAACGGCCAGGCCAGGTCTGTCTGATGGACTTTCCTTGTGTGCTGACCCAGCTGGTGTCACTTTGGTGACCGGGATCACAGGAAGCCCATCTTTCTTGCAAAGCCTCCTTGGAGACCCACATGGCTCTCAGAAGAGCAATAATCCAGATTTCTTATTTTCTTTTCCAGGGTTATAAGAGTATTTCTCTGCCAAAAGACATATTATTTAGGCTTTTGTTTTGGCTGCTCCTGGGAAGGAAACTCAAGAGTTTGGTGATTTTTTTTTTAAAAACTATGCATCAGAAAAATCTGGAGTCTTTTGTGGAAACAAAAGAGGAAAGGAAAATATGCTTCATGCATTTAATTTATCTGTCTCATCCAGGGAGCAGGGATTTTCCCATAGAGTTGAATCTGTGAATTTCCTGGTGTGGGTGGAAGGACATATGAGCAGAGAGTAATGGGTTCTCTGAATCATTCTAGCTGCACCTCCTATTAAAAAAAAATAAATTTTTGTGCAAATATTTTGTGGACCAAAATATCCATGGGCAGGCAGATCATAGTTTAGTTGTGAACAGGATTAAGAGAAACTGGCAGAAGTGAGAGATGGACACTGATGTCAGCTCTGCAGAGAAACCCAGCCTGGGTAAACTTCAAGCTCTGGATGAGTTCCTGGCACCTGGGGCAGCGTCAGGAAAACTTTCTGTAGATGCCAGCAACAAAGCAGGGGATATCAGCAATACTGACCCGAACACTACCATTGCTTTTTAAGCACAGGCAAAATGTGAATGAGTGAAGCTCATAGGTATATAAGCTTGTCTAAAAATAGCAATGAGAGAAAGGAAAAGGGATAAAAAGCTTAAAACTAGAAAGGTAGAAAAGCTGCTGCTGATGTCAATTTAAGAAAAATGTGAGCGAGAGGAAAAAGGAGGATAAAAGATGGACAGGAAATAAAATTAAGGTCTCAGGGGCTTTTGTAGCTTCAAATTAAATCTTTCCTATAATACCAAAACCTTGTCAACCCCCCCAAAATAATAACAATAATAGTAGCAATAATTTTTGAAGCAGGCTCTTGGTGATTATTAAAGTATATTACAAACGCCTTTCATCAGAGCAGCCTCAGCTCACACTTCCCAGAGTTTGCATGGCCAGCCCTTCCTCCTGGGATGTCTCTGCCTCCTCGGATCAACATCTCCAAGTGGAAATGCTTGGAACCCAAGGGACCTCTAATTTTGAGTTACTCTTTATTTTTGTTATGGCTTGTGTCTAGATGCCCCCCACAAATCCTCATGAAGTTTTAGATGGGACTTTTTTGAGGTGGCTGAATCTAGAGTGTGTGATTGATTGGTGGTGCAAAGCTGGGATTAAGGGTGCTGGGGTTAGTGGTAGGTGATTGCTGGATCAGTTTACTGATTGGATTTACCTCACCCTAATCCTAGCAGCCTGGATAGAGTATGAAAGGGGCAGAAAGACACTGAATGTTAAAGATCAGTTTTTGCTTTTTCTGTCTTCTGCCACCATGGACTGTTTTTCCTCTGGGATGTCCCTGTGCCAAGTACTCTAACTTGAAACCAGCAGATTATGGGCTGAAACCTCTACAAACTGTGAGCCAAATAAACCTTTTCACTTTTGACCTTGGGTGTTTGGTATTTTGTCTCAGAAATGAGAGAAAAGTAACTAAAACAGAATTTGGTACTAGAAGTGGGGTCATTGCTATGACTGTACCTGATTATGTTGTTCAAAAGCCTTTGGGAATGGCTTGTAGGAAGAATTTGGGAAGGTTCAGAGATACCACCTGAAAAAGTAGAGCAGGGTCACCTTAGGCCATACTGTAAGGAAGATTCTGATCAGAGCTCAGAAGTCCAGAAGGCTGATAGAAATTCTGCTGGTAAAGACAAAGGTAGGGAGGTTTCTGCTGGGAAGAAGGACTGCATTGGTTTCTGGACTCCAGATGATGTGTGTTATGGCTTAGAAGAAAGTTTGACTGCATTTTACTCACATCCAGAGACTGCCCAAGATTGAGATTAAGGTGGTTAACTAATTAATTGGGCAGAAGAAATTTCAAGGTAGTCGAATGTTGAGGTGGTGGCATGGCTATTGTTTGGGGCTTTTAGCTAGATTTGTGTTGAGAATCAAGAGCAAAGAGCAGAGGAGATCTCGACTGCTGAGAAGAAACAGAAGAATAGAAAAGATGGCCTGAGGATATTGCAAGAGCTCCCATTCTAACCAAGATGATTACACATTCATAAATGTGTCAGCCTCTATACTCAAGGGAGAGTCAGCTGACATAATGAAGACACAATCGAACCTATAATGGTATAAATGTGAATGGGAAGATTCCTATTTGTCAATTGAATTTGGAGCTTTGTAAGTTAAGGGCTGTGAAGAGGGTTGTATCTTCTGACTACAGGAAAAAGATCGTGGAAACATGGCACATTAGCAGAGCTTTGACCCACATGTAAGATACACCAGGGCAGAATTTCAGTGGGCAGAAGATGGGGAGCAGAGATTTCAGGAGGAAAGCTCAATAAAAAAAGATGAGCGTGTTGGAGGAGGTTTAATGCACACATATGATGGAGTGGGTGGGGAACAGAGAAAAGACATTGAGAAATGAGTCAAAAGAATTGACTGGATTTACTAATCAACTCCTTGGAGCAGACAAATTGGCAAAAGTTAAGGGCAACTAGGAAGATTTTTTTTTATTTTAAAGAGAAAAAACTAATAAGGCAACAGCAAGGAAGACAAAAACAAAACAACACAAAACCAACAAAAATGATACACGACCTCAAAACAAAATGATTGGAATTAGCAGTGGTTGCTACACTACATATGTTATCTTCAACAAAGTTGCTCAGCCCACCAGATGTGTAAGATTGTAAGATGTGTAAGAATGTAAGATTGATCAGACAATCAAACACAGCGACAAAGAAAACTGTGTTATCATTAGGAAAATGGTAAAGATGCCAAAGGAAAAGCCAGTTCGGGTAAAAGCCCAGTGGATCAATTAGGTCCTATACATATCAAGGAGGAGATTAGGATGGTGTGGCAATATTCAGGAAACAGTGGATGTTTGGGGCACATGACAAAATATAAGGCATTTGGCAGCTATAAACCAGGGATGCAGTTATACCATGGATTTGTTTAAAATGTTAACTGTAAGAATTTTGATAAAATACTTCTAAAATAGACGTGAAGTCCATAGAGGACAAAAGGCTGGGGAGGACAATTAGGAGTGGGGAACTCTCCTGGCCAGGAGCTGGAAAAGGAGAGAGTGAAGAGGCTGGGGAGACAGGAAAGACGAGAACTGTGCAGAAGCAAATGAGAGCATTTCTGGAAAGAGAGAGATTCAGCAGCCAAGGCCGCAGGGAGTGGACCGGGGTGTGGTCCGAGGAAAGCACTAGGCTCCCTGGCCACTTTGGAACGAGCAGCTTCCGGTGAGGGTAGGAAAGAAAGCAACTCCCGTGGGCTACTGATGACGACGGTGCTGCAAGGCAGAGGCAGCCGACGGAAGCTTGAAACTCAGAAGGAAAAGGGCAGAGACTGTGAGAGAGCAGCAGGTCTCAGAAACGCCGTTTGCTTTTTGCCTAGAGTTGCACTGAGCGAGTCGTACGTAGACAGGAGGGGAAGAATTCGGATTTCTCTGCAAGAGAGAACTCAGCTGACAGGGAATTTAAAAGGGATTGTGAATACAGCAGAGCCGCACGCAGGGACGTGTGGGCGGACGTGAAATGACCCGCAGTAACACCGCCCGTCAGAAGGGAGAGTGACTTGTGTGTTTCCTGTGCTGTAGACACAAGATGAAGGGATGGCTGGGGGATGTGCAAAGGCCGCAGAGAGCGAGACCAGAGCCCTGTGAGGAGGAGGAGAGGTTGCCGGTTCATAGCAGTGAGGGAAGATGCAGGCTTGTGCCATGACATGACCTGAGCGCCACGCAGTGTAGGGCACCACAGGAACTAAGCAGCTGGCCTTGCCACGGGACTGCTCCGGGCTGCTACGCTCTGACTGCAGAGTTTTGAGCCAGGGAGGTCTGGATATCACGGATCTCTTCTTAGCGTAGATATCACAGATCTCCTTTGAATTGGAACATTGGAAAGATGACAAAAAAAACTTTAGACATTACTGAGCTGTCATCCCGAATTGAGAAAAATGCACACTTTCTCAACAAGTTAACCTCAGGTTAAGCATGCTCCATGCTACACTTTAGGATTCTGCTATATTTTAAACTTATTCTCAAAGTATTTGGTAAATTTCCTACATCAAGTTTAAGGTATAAGCAAGAGTCTGTCTCCTCTGATCTGGGTTTGGAGGTTTGAGCAACTGAGAATGTGCAACTGCCCTGTGATACGTTCTTGTGCTCTGGGATGGTGGCCTTTGTTTCACTCTGTTCTGCAACTTGCAGCTCATCTTTCTTTTGTATTTCTTCTGCTTCTAAGGAAGTTCAGTGTGCCTCAAACAAGCCCATCACCAGCCACGTTTCACACCCGTGCACCATGCAGCATTTCCTGACCTTATACACGGGCTATCGTTCCCTTTAATGGGAAGAGGGGGGCTAACCCGACCTGCTTCTAAACAGCGAACTGGAAGTCAGAAATTAAGCATTTTACATTTTGCTTTAGTCCTTAAGACAGTAACCAACTTCAACTATTGAGGTGTTGGTAGAATGATGGATCAGCTTAATCACTTCAGTAAATATTTAAGTTTTCACACGAATCAGTCCACTGAGTGACTTGGCTGAGGTTTTTGCTTTTTAACCATGAGGCTTATCTGTATGCAGTCTCAGCTTTATAGAAGTCAAAGGAAGAAAAATTTTTAAAGTCCAGAAAGTATAAGACTAGGACCAAAAACTTGTTTTGTATTACTTATAAACTAACAATTCAGGCTGTCAGTTAAGTGATATCTAGGAAAAGCATGAGCTTTTTGGATCAATTAACTTCCTCTGCTCACAGTACCAGCAGTAGCCAGAATATTAGCACTTGCTGGTGCTGGTTCCTGGAGCCCAATGCTGTTGCAGAGATGGAGGGCAATGCCTGTGGGTGCAGTGGGGTGTATCACAAAGAGGAATCTTGAGCAGAGTAACTGTTCACCCTCTGCTAGTAACAGCTCAGATGCCTGTCCTTCCCTCTGGAGGGGTCTACTGTGCCTCTCAAGGCTGCTCAATATACAAACATCCCTTGGCTGACATGGTTGCACTGTTGTCTCACGTCATATTGATGTGGGAAACAATCGGTGATTAGTTGTTTGATCAACCTTGTATGTCTATTTGTATTGTCCTGAGTATACACTTTGAAGCTACCAACCTGTAATACAATAACCATTGTCGATCCCCTGCCACCTGTAGTTCGGTTTTTGTACTGTTCTTGTGCCAATGTGTGTATGTTTGTTAGTGTTTTTGTTCTTTTACTTTTAAAATAAAAAAATAAATAAATAAATTTAAAGAAAAAAAATATATATATACAAACATCCCTGAGAAGACTATCCAGGATAAAGCGAGTGCCTCTGCATACAAGACACATAGAAACACGAGATACGTTTCTGTTAACTAGTGGGCTGATGACAGTCGAAGATGATTCATTTTTGACATTCAAATGCAAAGGGAAGACTGGGGCCTGGTAAATATCTTCAGAATTATTAACTGTATGTTTCAGTTGTTACCTCACTTAAGAAAAAAATGCTCTGAAATAAGCTGAAACAAATGTAACAAGGTATAAAATATTTTCTACCAAACAATATCAAAAACACTATTATTCTTTCCCAGCCTGACATGAACCTAAAACTTTGCTTTAAAAAAAAAAGAATTCAAATATTCCTTATAGAGAAATTGTCAAGGATCAAGGTTTACATTTCAATCAACTTTCCATTGCAGTGGCTTATGAATCCACCTAATTTAGACTTTGTTTTAGAATAAGTATGATTCATTTTTATTATAAATTCTACATAAATTTGAAGTAAGCAGCTTGTCATTCATGCTTAGACCTATAAAAACATACTCTTGTAAGTTCGCCTACTAGAAGAAAGTGATAAATGGGTTCTTTGACAACGGTTCTTTGTGAGCTTTGTTTACATTAGATTTTTAATAATGAAAAGGCCACTTGGTTCAGGACGGAGGGGTATAATAAATGCAGCACATTAAAACAAAATAAAACATATGTTACCCAACAGTCTAATACGCAATCCTACAACTTCTCAAGCAGAGCCCAAAAAATAAACACAATTTTGTCTTAAAAAAGTGTGGGTGTGTGTGTAAAGTTGGATCCTTTCTGAAAAAGTGAAGCTGCTTGTGGAACAGCTCACATCAACACAACTCCAGGAGGAGAGGGGTGGTGAAAAGTCAGAGGGGCTGGCACTTCTACTTGTGGGTGCGCTTCAAGTGAATGCATCCAGGGACTGCCATTATTTATTGGCAAAAGTCAAGGAACCTGGGAGTTTGTGTTCAAATTAGGAACTTTATACACCTCATGGAGTATTCAAGCCTGTTTAGCGAAACATGTATCAAACCAGTGGATTATTTATTATTAACATGGAAAAGATGAGAGAATAATAAAGATCTGCACTTAGGTGCATTATATGAAGTGTAATCAAAATGTAGGGTGAATATTTAAATTTAACATATTTATTATAGTAAAAGATATGTTGCCATTAATCCCCCTCAAAATACTCTTCTGCTGAGAACACACTCATCCCGCTTTTATCGCTTTATGAAGCAGTTGGAGAGTCCTCTTCTCAAGTGTCTTTATGAGGTGTGATCAAAATTCAGTGAATGATGCTGCCTACTGCCGCCTGATGCGAAAGCAGGCTTGTGAGAAATGACCGCACGTCCTCACCCGCCTTATTCACAGGGTCTGGTACTGTGTGACTTCTGGCTCCTTCCCAAAGTCAAACTGACCATGGAAAGTAAATGTTTTGAATCTATTCAGGACATTGAGGCAGCTACAACAGTGCAACTAAAGATGTGGAGGAAAGAGAACTGCCAGAGCTGCTGCTGGAGGTGGCTGGAGTGGAAGAAGTTACAAGCGAGAGGGGTGACTTTTGAGGGGAGATAATGGCGGGCATCTTTTACTGAAATGTTTCTCTACAGTAAGCATTCGCTGTATTTTTGTGCTCACACCTAGTATGTCTGTGTGTTTTGTGATCCACTCGCCCTTCCTGCCTTCAGAATATTCGGAGTGGTAGGCAGGTCAGGCCACACAAGCACATGGCACATGTGTAGTTGGCACCCCACACTTTGAGAGAAATGCTACAAAGCCTGCCCTAGTTCAGACCAAGCCCTGGCGTCAGGGACACAGGACGAATTTTATCAGGTAGGAAGTCAGATGAATAACTCAGGCATTCTAAGTTTATATAAATAAAAGAAAAAGTAGAGAAACCTAAATCCTGGTTGCAGTTTCACTAATGACTTTCAGACCACTGAGAAATGGTGGTGATTTTTATTTTGTCATTTCAGTTTAATCACTCTTGGTTCATAACATTACTCCTGTGCAAATGGGAACATTACTCAAGTGCAAATTGGAAGCCCATTAGAAACACTGAATGGAATAGATTCTAAAAAACAAGATGGCCACTGACTGTACTGTTTTAAAAGCCAGAGAGAATCCACCTAGAATTTCAATAAAAGAAATTCTAAAGTTGAGTGGGGAAGAACAGTAAGAAGGAACTGGAGTAAAAATTCCTGTGATCTCTGCATGTGCCCATTCCTCTGAGTCCCACACTCTTAATTCATCACTTCTGTTGAGTATTACCAGTTGGACAAATTCTTATTGATTCTTTTTATAATGAGAGAAGGGAGATTTAGGCGGTATAAAGTGGCTTAAATCTTGGATTTAGTCCAAGAGGGGCTCTGGTACCTGGAATATTGAATTGACCTTCAGTGACATTGAAGTAATAGAGGAGCTGTTACAGAAATGCCACAGAGAATTTGGCTGAACTGAATGCTCTAACCACCCTCACACACTTGGATGACATGCAAAGCTACAATTTTAAGTTTCTGGATGGTCTGTACAAACTGTTGTAGGCGACACATTTGTCCCATGAATTGTATCAATTTCTACTCAGACAAGTGTTCACACACTAAGCATTCTTTCATCAACCTACATTCTATTCGTGACAGATGGCTGAGATTTTGCATGTACACATTTTGAGAATCTTACAATCCTAGAAAAAAATATTAGAATCACAAATTCCTGCATTGGAAAAGGAGAAATTAGTTAACAGTGCAAAAGCCAATGGAGAGGAAGCCCAAGTCCCCACCAATACGTAGTGCAAATATGTAATGGGGTTTTGGGTTACTGAAGTTTCCCAGGCTTTCTTTTACACATTTGAGTAAAGCCAACTGCTTTTTTCTTCTTATTTTCAATCCTGATATATTTTTGGGGAAATTTGATCCATATGTTTCTAATTCATCGACTTCAACTCATCAAATACTGTTTTGTGAACTATTCTCTGACCAAGGGTTTTCTAAACAATCTTAAGAAGCCTCTAAACTAGAAATGGTAATAGATGCAATTAGTACCCATTGCCAACCCTAAATTTCTTGAACCAGAGTTAAGTAGAAGATTAGCATCTATTTTTAAACCTGGCAAACTGTACACACCATTGAGCTGCTGACTCAAATGAAGGGAAGCAACAATTAGCTATTACTTGTGCAAACTGTGGATGCAAAAAGTTTTTCTTTTTTTGAAATCCATGGAAAGGGACTCAGTTCTTAATAAAATATAGAACAGTAAAACACTTCTTTTTTACCTAAAACTTGCTATGGCTACAATTAGCCTTGGTTCTCACTGCAGCAGCACAAGATGGATAAAAGCTTTTTAAGTCCAGAAACACCCCGCTGCACATGTGAAGTAACAGGGACTCCGGAAACTTCAGCTATTGTCTCCTTATCACACAGGGGTGTGAAGGGTTGTGGCGGAAGAGGACCTGGAGTTCAGTCCTACTAGCCCTGCATTTCGGTTCTTTGGACGGAGATCTTTCCATGGCTCATGTAGGCTGAGGCCATAGTGTTTGAGAATGATCTGTGTCTAGAACTTCAGCTGCTTTCCCTATGTGCCCTGTTAGTGCCAGGACCAGACAGGTGTGTGTGTCTTTTCCTGGTTACTTCTGATCTTCATGTGGGGGCAGAGAGCCTTACTGACAAGGGGGCAAAGCTAGCATAGATTATTCACATATGCCTGGTATAATGGTTGATACATTGTGTCAACTTGAGAAGTTTAGGAGCTTAACTAAATGACTCAGCATTTCTACACCCTCAGACGTAGAGGACCCACCCTAGGGTGGACAACCTGCATGAAATAAGAGAAGAAAAGAGGCTTGCTCTCCCCTGTTTATGCTATCCCCCTTTTTTGCTGTCTTCTACTACCATGAACTGTCATCCCTCCACCAGGCCGCTTTGCCTCGGAGCCAGCTGATTACGGAGTGAAACCTCCACAAACTGTGAGCTAAGTAAACCTTTCCTTCCTTAATTTTGGGCATTGGGTATTTTGTCTCAGCAATGAGGGAGAAAATTAACTGAGATACCTTAGGATGTGGTGTAATTTGATTTGGCCTAATTTGCTCTAATCACCTAACTGGCACACTTACTGCTAAGATGTATATAATTTACTTTATTGAAACAGTCATGATTGTACAAACATTTGATTCACAAAACATTCTTCAGGTCACATCTCCAGTGGTTACTTCCAACCAGGCTCTGCTCCTTATAGCACACCCTGCCATGAGCTCACCAATGGTAGATTTGACAGGTAGACTAAAGCTCCCCCACTACCCAACCACCTTCCAAAATTTCCACCTCTGAGCACATGAGACTTTGGAGGGACATTTTACATCTAAGCCACAGCAGGTCCTTAGAGGGGACAGGCAGGGCAGTCAGAGATTAAAAGACCATGGAAAGATGAGAGTAGGGATCACAGCCCAGAAATCCTGGCACCGTAGAAGCTGAGAAATCCAGGGCACACATTCTCCTGGGAGCCTTGAGAGAGAACCAATAATGATGAGAGTCTGGACCTACCTACCTCATGAAACAGACATCCAAAATGGTTTCTCTTATCCACTGCTGCTTGTCAAACTACACCAGAGCTTGGTGGCTTCAGAAAATGATTTTTTCAAAATTTCTCACAGTTCTGTGGGTAAAGAATTCAGATACTGCAAATCTATATAAAAAGTTCTTTCATATTAATCACCCTGGAGCTGGAGACACAACTAATCATAACCACCAGTATTTCATGTCACTTTACATGAGTTCAGGATGGTTTTTTTTTTTTTTTTTTGAGGTACTGGGGATCGAACTCAGGACCCTGCACTTGCTAGGCAAGCGCTTATTCCACTGAGCTATATCCCCAGCCCTCAGGATGGTTTTGAGTGTCACTGTGAAACTTCTCAGTAAGCCCCAGAGGTGTGGCATGCCAGCAGGAGGGGCAAGTGCAGGTGATGTTCAGGTAGAAGATGTCATGTGGCTTCCTGCTTTGCCGACAAAGCTGTCTTTCTCAAGTGTGCCCCCATTAATTCCTTGAATTTTGGCCACAGACAACTTGGTTGCCTTCGTGACATGTGACAACGAGCTAGATTGTATTGCTGAACTCTTTTGATGTGCTCATGCATATTTTTAGCTGATGGAAACTAACCAAGAAGCTGTGACCAGGGCAATAATGTTTGTCTGACTCGTCACAATTGAAAATAGGTGATTTTGAAGCATAGGGATCTTCTCAGGCTAGGGATCATAAATCGTAGTGGCAGATGCTAGTCGAGAATGGGAACACAGAGTGTGAAGAGGCGCATGGGAGCATCAGTGTCAAAGCCAGAGCTCTGCACTCTCCTCCACTGATGACCACGGAAAACACTGTTTTGCACAACAGCAACAATATTTTCCAATGTATGTAGAGTGTGTATTCGTTGGTGCCTTCTTCTGCCCTTAATGTACAACCAAATTACACACAAGTTGATCCTTTTCATTGTTGGCATGAATCGTCACTGTCTATATGGAACACAAAAATCACAAGTAGATAGAAATGTGCCTTAGTTTCAGTATAGAAACCATGAAAATGCTCATAATTTGATTTAGACTTTTGTTGCAGAAGCAATTAGCATTTGGATGGTTAGAGTTAACATGACAGTTTTATTGTTAATTTTACAGAAAATATGATTATTTTGCAAAGCTGGGTCTCTGTTCAGATTTGAAATATTTTGTGTTGGTACGGCAGCCTTAAATATATTGTCTGCAGTATCTCACCCTTACTCTATAGGTCATGTCAACAGCAAATTCCTGAAAGTAATGTCAATGAAACATGAAATTAATTTTGTGTGGCTTACTGGCTTTTGCCAAAACAGCAGTCATGTCTTTAAAGTGGTTACTTAAAATGCAGCAATGTTCTGTCTATGGAAAGTTTAATTTTTCTCTCAGGACTTGGTCCTTTTATTATTCTTCCTCACCTGACTGAAAGATATCAAAACCCACATGCTTTCTTGGCATTTTGTGCCTGAGAGATCCATAAGACAGTTCCCAGCTGGGGCCTCCAGTAAATGTTAACGTTTGTCTGCTGGACTCTGCTGTATAAATGGCAATATGATGCTCTTCATGAAAAAAAAGAGGTCAAAAGACACAGTAATAAATCAGAGGATGTGGGCGAGGACCAGGTCACAGAATGCTTTGGGGAGAGAGACTTGACCCACTTTGAATCTCACAGATTCTATGGTTTCCTGTGGCAGTCAAAACCTTTGAAGCTCAAGTTCTTATTGTATGTTTTCAGCTGAGAGTGAGGGAGAAAATTGGATGATATGTTTCCCACTGACACCAATCCCCACTCCCACTAAACTAAGTATTTTAAGAGAATGCTTAGTTGGGGAAAAATGGGCAGTGTCCAGTGCTAACAATGAAGGCTCATTGAACATTCCAGAGAAAACCGCTTTGTGCCCTTGGGGGAAGACATAATAAAAAGAAAAATCGAGGTGGACAGTTAGAATGCTTCATCTAGTCAAGAAGAAAGGGATTCATCCTCATCTAAAATTTTTTGCATACTTGTTGGATTAAGGGTACCACAGTTGGTACTCTCTCCATAGGATGTTTAAGCTAGAAAGAAGAGATTTCCTAGAAATTCTTTCCTGCAAGGCAAGCACTGTCATTGTTAAATGTTCAGCAAATACAAGGTCATGCTAGTGACCACCCTATTTTATATTCCATGGGTTGAGAAGGAATACTGAGAATATAATATGGATCAGGTATCTTGCTAGGACTATGGCATAATCATAATTTTATTTATTTGTTACATGGTCCTCATTACATGGATAGTCCACATCTCAGTAAAGAGGGAATTTCGCAGCTGCTAAATGAGGCAAAAACCAGGATCTGGAGGTTTTATTCTAATTGTAAATTACATTGATGGTCAGATGAAGGAATCCAGACTTATAAAGGAGGTGTTGGGTCACAGGATGAAAAGGAACCAAGGGAAGGAGAAGTGAATATTGTGCTTACATTAATAAATCTACCAAATAACTTCTGCCTGGTTTCAAAAAGGGTTTAAGGTAATATATTAAATCTTACAAGGTATGGGAAAGAAAATAAATTTGTCAGTAGTAAAAAATAGAAATGAAGATAGATATAAAAATGTCTATTGACAAAACAAGTGTTAGAGAATTCAGCCCATTTTTCCTTCAAGCTTTTGTTTGCATTGAACAAATTTCCACTTTTGAAGTGTTGCAGGTTTCTGCTGCTTTTTGCTTTTTTCTCTCTTTTCTGTTCCTCCTTCCTTTCTGCTGGAAAGAAGAGAACTGATAAAGTTTAGGGTTGTTTTTACATATTGACTCTGCCATCTGTAACTTGTTTTGAAGGGAAGTGTTTCTCTTGTGGGTGTGTCTTGCTATAAATATTTGTTCATGTTTTTGTAAATTCAATACCACGTACCCTTGTATCATAGTACCTTTTATGCAGCAAACCATAAACACACGGAGTTTTCTTGCAGATTGGGAAAAGAAGAAGGAGCAACAGACCACTGTTGGTCTTGGCAAAGGATGACATTAGCAGTCCAAGTGATGTTTCTTAGGGTGGATTATTTCCACACGAACTGTGTCCCAAATTAAGGGTGGTTCCATTTGTTAGGGTGTGTGCATTATATCATAATTTATTCTCTTATCAACTGTAAAAAATGTTTCAGTTGTCACTTATGATCTGAATGATGACTCTATCAAAAGAGAAAAAAATGAAACTAGGCAGTGTTTACAAAGAGAAAATGGCAGTTCTTTCAGTCTGTCCAAAGGGGAAAGTCAGTCACCAATGAGAGGAGAAGAGAGTACTGTCGAGGACTGGAGGAAAAGTTGAGACCGAGGCGCTGCCATCAGCTGGGATCTCTCCTCCGAGGTGGCTCACCTGGGAAGGCTGGCAGCTGATGGAGGGCTTAGGTAGATTTCTATGGAGACAAAAGTGCCTCTGAGAAAACTAGCTGGACTGAAGTGGTGTCTGGCAGTAAGAAACCACAGCTGTCGGGGGCTGACCATGAGTTTGGATATAAGAAAGAAGACCACAGACCTTGTTTCCTGAGTTCACCAAAGAAATAGATTTTAAGCTGGGCTGGAGCTGTGAGGACAGGTATGCAGTGGAAAACATGCATTCAAGGGGTGACCAAAAGGTATTATGATGGTTCAGTTTATTTTATTTTTATTTATAAGAGGCATAAGATGATTTATTGGGCAGGAATTTTAAAGTATGCACTAAAGAAATAGAGTTTTGGTCCTTAAGTGAGAGACTCGCTCTAAGGATTGGAGCTGGGAATACTTCCGTGTTTTTGGATGGAACTCTGTGGAATTTGTCAGTCTATAGGAAGTTTGGTCTTTCACTTGGTTGACAGGAAGAGCATTGTCCACCCACAAGATAACGGCCTATTTTATAGGTGAAAGTCATGAGTCTCACCAACTGTTTTTATTTTTTTAATTTTTGGATAGATAAGCTAAGACATTTTGCCTGAAAACATTTTTTGAACCTTCTCAATCTGTTCCTTAAGGCAAGGTTTCTGACTTTAAATTTATCAGCTAAGCTAATTTTTGGACTTAAAGTATCTTTAGAGGATTCTAGATGTGATGGGCCTAGAAGAAAAGAAGTGCAAACAAACTGACCCAAACGGATGATCGTGGCTAATTTTCTTCCTGGAGTTGTAGTGATCATGATTTAAATTTTAAGAATTTCCTTACCGTGAAAGACATGCAGCTAAAATTGGTGAGATAAATGTGTTTGGAACAAAGGGGAGTATTTAGTGTAATAAAAACTTCAAGTGACTCATTCTCCATAGTGCTTGTAGCAGTTTTTGTCAAATAAAAACATGCCATGCCCTCTTGCACTATATAACGGAATCTGGTGCTGTGTGAATACTGGACCTTCCCTAAGATCAAAATGACCAAGACCGGGTACTGGGGACCCCGCAGCGAGCCTCCGGCCCCCTGCAAGGTGTTGGGGTGCAGAAAGCAAGAGACAAATAGCAAGAAACAGGGATCTGGGATGGCCAGTTGTTCATAGGGAAGAAAAGGCTTGAGGCAGCCAGGACCTAGGCATCTACTGACTGAGGAAAATGGTGACAGGATTATTGGATGACTCAGAGGGCAGAGGCTGTCTTATGCTAAGAAGGATCTTGCCCTGGAGCGTTTTTAGCCCTAGTAGTCATAGTCTTAGTCAGAGTTTTATTCTTAGTGTAGGTGAGAGAGGACGGCTCACTCCTAATGAGATAATGAGAAATCTTAAGAGGGTGATACCAATAATCCCAAGCCTCCATTTATCCTGTAGAGAAGCACATAGACCAGCCATTGTGAATTTGTGGTCCCCAACAAAGGGGAAAGATTTTGAATCAATTCAGAACATTGAGGCAGCCACAATAGGGCAACTACAGACACTCATGAATGAGGATTTCAGAGCTGCTTCAGAAGGAGGCAAGCATGGTGGGATATGTGTGTTGAAGATGAAGGAGAGGATTTTGAGGTTGATTCACGGTGATGTATTGTTTTTACTCTAATAAATTTTTAAAAAATTAGAAAATATTCACCGCAGTTTTTGATCACACCTTTCAGATACCATTTATAGGCAGATAAATGCAGAGAGCAAGAAAGATAAAGTTGCCATTTTTGAAAGCTTAGTATTTAGATTGAAAGCCAACTTCCCTAGCCCTGTGGTAGAAGGTATAGAGGTCCTACCAAAACTACTGCAAGGGTGGATCAGATGAAAACCCACCAGCGAGGACCTGGCTTGCTTCCAAGCACCCAGAGCACCATGGTGCCTTGCACTCCTCTGAGCATCTCAACCTCCCGGGTCACATTTCTTTAGGACTTCAGGAGCTCCTCCATTTCAAGTCCTTCTTGCCTTCACTTGCCTGCTTTGCATTTCTCCCTTTACTTACAGCCTTGCTGATGACTTGGAACTGTAGCATTGACAGTGCTGAGCTGTGTCATATTCTCCGACATGTGGAGGAGCAGGAGCCTTTAGGCCCCCCTCAACCATTGCCCATTCCATCTAGATCTGGAGGAGGATGTGACTGTAATTGTGATGTGTTAACTTACTTGGATTAAGAACATGCAGGGGATTGGTAAAACATACTTTTGGCTGTGTCTGTGTGGATCATGGAGGTGTGACCTTGGGAACCACCGATGGCGGTGGCCCCTTTCCCACTGGAACTATTCCCCTGCTCTGCCATGTACTAAGCCTCTTTCCTCTGCCACACCCTTCCTCCAGGTTGTTCCTGCCTCAGAGCCAGCTGGTGGCCATGCACTGAGACCCCTGAAACTATGAGCCAAGGAAACCTTCCTTCTTTACATTGTGGGTATTGGATATTTTGTCCCAGTAACAGAAAATCTGAATAATGCAGAACTTTGGTATCAGAGACTTGGAATGGTTGCTGTGCAAACTTGACCTAGAGGATCAGAAGACTTTGGGACTTCTTTGTAGGAAGAATTTGGAAAGGTTTGGAGATGTGGCATAGAAAATACCTAGAATGTTTTAAGCAGAGCTTAATGGGCCATTCTGATCAGAGCTCAGAAAACAAGACTGCAGACAGGAATGCAGATGGTAAAGGTTATGCTCAGGAGGTTTCCTTTGAGAGTAAGGATTCCTTGGGAGTTGGACTAGAGGTCATGTATACTACACATTGGTTAAAAAATTGTCTATATTATGCCCATGTCCTGAGACTTTGTGTGAGACTCAGACTAAAGTCAGGGGACCCAGTGGCAGCCCAGCTTTCAGCTGCTGGCATGGTGTATTGGAAGTGGCTTTTATCCAGATTTATAGTAAGATTTAGGAGCAAGAGGTGGAGTAGAAAAATTAGGACTTATATTTTGGCCCCAAAGGCAAAATGTATAAAGTTGGAGCCAAAGAAGGTGTTGTTGCTGAGAGGACTGGCACCCTTAAAAATCAACCAAGTACTTTGTACATGGACAAGAAGAAAAATGCCTTCAGCAAGTCCCTAACCATCACAGTCTCAATGGTACAAAAATGTTGAGCTTTCATCTGAGAAGAGTGTTCTTGGGAACCTTACTTGAGAACAGTCTACTAGGGAATTGGTCCCCCAGGATTCATTCCATAGTGTTCAGCCATGTAGACACTCCGAAGCCACTGCACGCACAATCCAGGGGCCCTGGATGATACTCCAGCTGACAGAAGACCTCGGCATTGTCTATGTGACCCTGATTTTACAGCACACAGCATGCAAGAGTTGTGGAATCAGAAAGGCTCCACTCAGATTCCAAAGGAGAGCGTGAAGGTCTGTCATGGAGGCCCTGAAATGGAAGTGCGTGAAGCTGTGAGAATCAAGCTAAAAGTGCAGTGGAGACTTCAGGAAATTGGAGCTGCCAGGAATGTGGCATGTCTGAGGAGGGAAGCTGTACACCACAAGTGGAACCAGCCGATAGAGAGGCCAAGTGGGCTATAACCATCAAGACCGCAGGGGTGGAACAGCCATAGCCCTTTGGAAATACCTCTACTTTGAGCTCCAAATGTTGGAGATGGATAATGCTTGCCCTGCTGGTCAGTCTGATGTTCACTGCTAAGAGTTTGCCTTGAGTGTCAGAAAAGACTTGGATTTGGACAGTTAAGTAGTGCTGGAACTGCTGAGATTTTGGGGAGGGGATTATTGCATATTTGGTTGCATGATGTTAGGTGGAATTATGAGTTTGCTGCTGTCTTTATTTGGAAGTTACGTATGGTTTGAGAAGAAATGTCTGGTTTTCAAGTTGACAAAGATTGTGACACTAATTATTATTTAGAAAGTTGACCAAATAAGAAATGCCCAGGGGATTAGTGAAGCCCATTTTGGGGTGTGTCTGGTGGGTCTCGAAGTCTTTACCTTGGTAATATATTTGGTTCCTGGTTCCTTCCTCCCTGGGATGGTTCCCCTGCTTTGTCAGGAACTAAAGATCTTTGTTTTGCCATGTGCTCTCCTCGTGATGCTGTTGCCTTACAGCAAGCCCACATTGGACCGATGCCCCTGAAATGATGAGTTAAACGACCCTCTCCCTGAAGCTGCAGGTGCTGGGAGTTTGGTCCCTATAATGGGAGAGCCGGCTAGTGTGGGCAGCTTAAGTGGAAGCAGAGATATAGCTCAGGGTAAGGCCGAATGTCAAGAGAAGGTGCTGGGCTATGAAAAACAGGTACTGTTGTTGGCAGTGCTCTCTTGACAGCAAAATTCCTGGTGTATCCTTCCTTGGGCCATGGCTGTCTTTTGTCCTATCCTGTACTGATTCTGTACTTCTCTTTTTCTTTCTCCCCATCAGACTGACGCTGCCCCCTTGAAGCTTGAGTAGGATCCAGGGAAAGCAGACATGGATGGACAGTTTAGGGGAGGTGAGGACTGCCCTTTTCCCTAGACACTTTTTAAGTGGCCCAATATTCTTTTGCTTCTCTTCACTATCAGAGGTATAAGATCTTCAAGATTTAAATTATAAGTGCTATAGAAAAGTGGGCCAAAGAGGCTATTTAACCTGCTTTAAATCTAATAGGAGAAGGAATTCTCTCATTCACACAGGATCTTGGGCCCCTGATCCCAGTCAAGCATCCCAGGAAAGAGTTAAGGAACATGTGCTACAGCAGTTACTCCCAATTTACATCACTTTGGTGCTTCTCACCTTATTGACAAATTAAACCACTCCTGGAAAGACATACCTTTAGAACCGAATCACACTACCTGCCCCAAAGTCTACAAGCACAAACTTCATGCAGAAGAAATGGCAGTGGTCACCAGTGGGAACCCGCTTTCCTGGTAAAGCAGAGTGGATTGACAACATGTGCTACGTGAGTTAGGGAGATGGTTGATTTAATTAGTTTAGAATTACATCAGAATTCATTCTGTTTCTCACAGGGGTAGCAGAAATGAGAATCAAAGTGATGAAGGAAGAAATATGTATGTGGTGGCTTAATTGACTTGTGCTCATTTCCAAGCTGTAACCCGTAGTCTTTATTCTTTCAATATGTTCTTGAAGTCTTAGGTGTTCTCCAAGGACCAAAACCACGTATGTGCAGAATCGTTATGTGATAGAGGCCTGCTATTTCCACTACTGTGAGGCCTGCCAGAATGGTCTCTGTGAGGCAAGAGGAAGCAGGGCCATTTTTCTTTGCTTGGAAACCTTTGGAACATCAGACAGGCTCGGTTAGACAATGTCTCAAAATTTCTATTTCAGGAGCTATGACTTAATGTAGCAAAGAACAAAAAAGAAGAAGTGGGACTTGGAGGTGAATGAATCTATATGACAAATCTTGTACTACAAGTGTTTGTGGTTAACCGAGAAACATACTATGAGTCAAGCCTTCGGAAAGAGGTGAGTAATTAAAGACAAATGCTATGACATAATCATTTACATGCAGCACAAAGATTTTAGATTAAATCTGGCCTGACCCGCTGCTCAGCAAGTGTTATCATGGATTCTTGGGTAGTATTCATTTATTTACTTTCTAATTTGGCCCATATGTTTTATGGAAAACAAAAGACTTTGTATTTCCCGTAGGAAATAGCCTGAGCCTGACCATGGTTAACGAGGTTGGTGTATTTGGGGAAAGATCTATTGTGTGCACCAGCAAACCCAAAGAACAGTGAGTCAGCTTGAAAACACCTCATTTGAAGTAAGCCAAGAAGGTTTGCTGTGAGCACGTTTTCTGACATGAATCCTCCTGTGTTCACAGAGGTTACCGTGCATGTTTAGATAACTCAGTGAAAATTAGTTAGCCCGGTAATTTTGCAACAATAATATAAATCGTATTCATTGAGTTTCTGTACTTTGCAAGTCTTCAGTCTATCCACAACAGTGCAACACACACACACACACACGCACGCATGCACACACACACGCACGCACACACACACGCACGCACACACACACACGCGCGCGCACGCACGCACGCACGCACGCACGCACACAACCTTGTTTGGCCTCTTCCAGTATATCAGTCGCCACCTGTATCAGTGCCGCGTTAAGAAACCCATTTCTGGAGCAACAGGCAGATTCTAGCCTCCTTCCTCTCTGAATCCTAGCACCCTAATGCAAAACACGCCATCTCTCAGAGACGGTCGCCTGGCTTTCCAAATGCTATTAAATTTTAGCTGCTGCTTTTATTAAATACAGGAAACAGGAGGGGTAGGGAATGACAGAAAGGCCTGAATCAGGAGCATTTAGTCTTTTTATTTGGGTAGAGGTGGAATTGTTAAGGCAAGGTTTCTGCAAAATAAAACAGCGGGTGCTGTTTGGTGAGCTCACTCCGTTCCTCTGAGCATAGCGCAGTACTCAGTCAAAGAACGCGGACTGCTGATCCATGAGGAAGAACCGTGGCAATGAAAAACAACGAAGCTAGATCAGGGCCTATTTCACTTACAAGATAAATCTTTCTCGGGAACAAGCCCTTGGCCACTCTCTGTCTTCCTACAGGGTAAAGAATGAATGCACACTCTGGAATGAAGAGGTCTCACTGGGTAAGAAGGATGGGTGAATACCCGCATTTGGTGCTCAAGGTGAGCAGAGCAGAGGCAGCTCTGGGATTGGAGCTGCTGGTGAGGAGAGCATGGATTTACAAGCCAGCCCCTGTGTTCCTGGGAGCTTTCTGATGTGCAAAACATGGCAGATGTGCAGAAAAGCGAGGAGCCCGAGGTGGAGCTTTTCAAGATTGCCGTGTGAGTCCATGTGGAGTGTCTTTGCCTGTCGATGTATGTGTGTTTATTTCCTGCCCAAGGTTGGAAGCATTTACGTAACTGTTGTGAACCTGGAGAGCTCGCAGCAGCTGCAGGAGTCCGCTGTGCTCTTTGTCCGGGGTTCTTTGTGCCGCTTTTGCCTTTGCCCTCATCCCTTTTAAATTTCCTCTGTTGGTGTTGAGGCGAACACTGTGCCTCACTGAGGAAACGCCAGCCCCGTAGGAACCGCAGCTCTCCCTGTGCACGGGTTACTGTGGAGCCTGTTTTGTAGGGAGCAGAACCAACAGAGTCGAGGTTCAAGGTGCAGAATTGGCAGCAGAGGTGAATGGAAGCCTCAGCACTGTGCCTGTGCGGGCAGCCCGCTCCGCCAGCCCCAGGCTCCCCGGGCACGGAGGTGAGAGGGGCTGCCCGTGCCTCCCCGCTGTGTCACTCAGCACCTTCCCCTCCTCTTCTCTCAACACCACTTGTTTGTTAAAAGGGGACCTCCCATTGTCATTAAGTCTGTGCCATCACGGCCTGCGTCAACCCTCTTCCGTCCTTATCCTCACTAATTTGGGGTTCTTTTTTCAGCGCAGTTCCAATCAAGTGCATTAGCCTTATCCATGAGGTTTCACCTTAGCCTCTGAAGTGAGCATATTGTGACTTTTTCTCATTGTTTGTGGTTATATCTCAGGAAAGGACACAGACACACAGACACAGACACATAGACACAGACACAGACACAGACACACACACACAGACACACACACACACACACACACACACACACACACACACAGAAATAGAGGGGAGAGAGAGAGAGAGAGAGAGAGAGAGAGATGGTCATTCCTGCATTTATAAATGAAAGGGTCAAGCTGTTTGGAGTGTTACTCCTGCTTATTTATGGAAATTAATGAGGAAAAT
Organism: Dinomys branickii; assembly: GCA_004027595.1. NCBI lineage: Eukaryota > Metazoa > Chordata > Mammalia > Rodentia > Dinomyidae > Dinomys > Dinomys branickii. Next base: position 98,559 of record PVLD010004725.1, on the reverse strand, counting down.
AAGGGCTAGATTTCACATGTATCTTTGAACTTCAAGACTTGTAGTTCACACCGGGAAGCCAATTTCATGCAGAGAGTTCCTATTTTAACACTCAGGATCAAAGGGAAAACCATCACTTAAGCAAACTAAGCATTTGGAAGGCATTAAAATTTAAAATTGAAACCAACTTTGGGTTTTTCTGTTGTTCCCTTGTTGCATTTAAGCACTTGATTTTTAATTTGAACACACAGAGGTGCTCAGAAAAAATCAGAAACAAAAAGTTCAGAATAATTGGGGCAGAACACAGGCAGAGGGACAAGGAGAGCGAGGGGTGAGGGGTCCCTCAGAGTCCTCAGGCTCTGATTTTGTTGGAATCAGACATCTGGGGTCTGGAGATGATGTGCTAAGCTGCTACCTTCTCCATTTCCGGGAAGTTTCAAATGAACAAGTTTTCTGGCTTCATGTAACTTGTGGAAGAATGCTTAAATACATGTAAGATATAAACACTGGGGAACACATTCCATCACTTAGATTGCAATGTTTTGTGTTCTCCAAACCACTGCTCAAGTTTTAGATTGTCTACCTCATTGTTTTCTCATTGTTTCAAGAGTGGATTTGCTTTTGAATATTATAAACAGCCTGTTCATCTGCACAGCCCTGTATATTCATTGCATTTCCACAGCTCCTACCTCTTCATAAAATCAGTACAGATAAATTTATCATCTGAGCTCCCAAGGGAGCTAAAAGCTGAGCTTTGTGGTGTGTGTGATTGACAGGTGTGGCCCAGGCAAGTCCTGGGGCTCTCATACAGTGTGAGGTTTCCCAGTAGAGCGGTCCTGCTGGCCCTGACTCTGCTGAGGGAAGCTGTGGTACTGAGCACAGGCGTGAGCAATTTGGGATAGCCTCTTTTTCACAAGTGTATCCAGGCCACTTCTCAATAGTCCATGAAATCTAATGCCAAATACATGAAACTGTTTCTCTGTTATGCTTTGGATTTTGTGCAGTTTTATGTCAGGTGTCAGGGCTCAAGTTCTGCAACAGTGCTTTTGGTTTCCAAATTTCCTGTATCTTCTTATATTTTGGGAATCACTGGCGTGCTCTGGAGAGTGCAACTGACCATAGTGTGCGATGCTATCCTGAAATTCCCGCTTCCCACCCAAGCACACTGTCTTCCTCCTCCTCTTCCCTTTAAGTGAATCCCACATTTTATTACTGGTGAGCTCAAAGGAAAGCCTGAGAACTTGTCTCCAGAAGTGTGGGATGGTCTGGCTTCTCCTGTCACTCCTCAGTATCGTGATGGCACCCTGACCACTTGGGGCAAGCAGAGTGGACTATTCTCTTGGGTGATGGATCCCATGACTGGGGAGAACTGGATTGCTGCTTCCCCCGGGGGACAGAAGGCTGGAGAATCACCTTCTGTGTTTACTTGACCAGCAGCAAAATGATGACAAATGACAAGAACCCAAAGGAGGTAGGACTAGTGTGGACTGAAGGCTGGTACCACTCCAATGGGTAAAGAACCAAATTAGTTGAGGAGCTGAGGGGAAAATCATGCATTAATGAGGGAGGAACACAATTATAATATCTGCCATGACCTCATGAGACTTTTAGGAATAAAGAATATAGCAGGCACCCCTGCTTACCTGTGGTGTGGTACACATGACAATTGTAGTCTCTCTTTTCTTTCCTACTATTTTACGTAAGGATTATCACGTTGCTGGACCCTAATGAAGCTCAGTGTTTCACGTAGGTGGGACGGGACTGAGTTGTAAGAATAGTTAACATCTCCCCAGGATGGATACCACGCTCATGGCTTGGGCACAGAGGTGTTAACAGCTGGGACTCTGTGTCTCCTTTACTTGGGAGGAGACTGGCAGAGTTTTCATCCTAGAAAGGATGACTGGGTTGTATTGGAGGAAAGTACACAGGTTTTCTTGCATGATGTGAGTTTACACAGAGGTAAAAGGGGTACGTAGGTGGGAATTAGCAAGGTTGGGAAGCACTGCTTCTTAAGTTCTTGTCTCTGCCTCCACCTCACTACCTGGGTCTCTGGCACCTGTTCTGGAGACACTGAAGGCCCTTCCCTCCATAAGGGTGTGCTGAGTGTCCCCCAGAGGCCCAAGAGTTACAGGTTTGATCTCCAGCCCAGGGTGTGATGGAGAGATAGTGGTGCCCTGAGGATGTGGGGTCTGGTGGGAGGTCATAGGCCCCTGAGAGCATGGCTCTCAAGGGACTGTGGGAGCCTGGCCTCTTTCCTTTTATCTCTCACTTCTGGCTGTGAGGGGAGCAAACTTGTTCTGCCACATGTTCCTGGGATGGACTGATGCACAGGCCCAAAGCAGGGGAACAGTCAGCCATGGCTGAAAGCCTGCAGCTATAAACCAAACAAACATTTCCTTAAATAGGATGATTCATCTAGGCATTCATTACAGTAACAGAAAACTCCCTAACACAGCAGGACACCAAAGATAGGCAGGGATGGGGGAGTAGGGGACAAGGTTTGCTCTCTCTGATGTTGGCAGCCTTCCTTGGGCTGCCTTTGCTTCAGGCAGCAGAGTGTGTGGAGTCCCTGGTTTCTTTAGCATCATCTCATAGAGTCCTCTCGGGCATCCTGGTAAAACCAATAAGAGCCTCCCACCGTCTCACAGGTCTGGGCCTAAACCCGGGGCCTCCTCTGAGCACAGGATGGGAGGCACTCCATCTCCGTGGGCCGCAGTCTCCACTACACGAGGTCTCTCCCAAGTTCCTCAGGGTCCTGTACAAGCCTGCTTCTCAGAGGTCAGAGCCCAACTCCACGGGACCTCGGAGCTCTGCTCCCCACTGCCCTTGCTCTACCCTGCTCGCTGCCGGTAGCTACCGCGTTCCTGATCCTCTGATGCTCCCCTTTGCTTCTGAGCCTTTCGGCACCTGTTTAACCAGTTCCCCGAAGGAACATATGTTATCTCTATTCAAACATGATTTCTGTTTTCCTAGTCAGACTGCTGAGAAAAAAGTGATACCTGCTTTACAGCCTTTTACTTGAAAAAGAACAGAAGAAGAAGCAACACCCAGAGGTCAGTGATCCACCTCTCAGACCATCTGCCTTGCTCTGGAAACCAGAATTCCCGATGCTGACAGCAGATGACCTCTTCAGCTACCTGCCCATCAGGTCCAGTGCTGTCCCCTGGAGTAGCTCCCTGTCCACTTCCCTAGACGTCTGGAGGTTCTCTACTCATCCTGGAGAATGTTTATGGGTATGGTGATCTCATCAGAAAACAAGAAATGCCAAGACCTCATTATTAGCTTTTTGTCTTTCTCTAAACACAAAATTCACTAATTAACTTCCTCATCTTTTCATCCTCTTTATTCACTCAATTCGAAGGGATGGAAGCAAAATGGCAGCTCTCCTGCATCACAATCCATGAGCCTGGTACTTGGCATGGACATTTTTCTTCACCAACCACAGACCTTAGCTCTGTTATTGACATGAAGTCCATGTTTTAGACAGCATCAAAGCATAGTATAGAGTGGGGCAAAACCCTAGGCACTGTGGTCAGGTGTCTGTGTTTGCAGTGTGGAAAGGAGACAACAGTTTGGGGGGGGGCTGCTACCCTGGTGTCTGCACTGGGAAGGCAGGGGGTGCGTCAGTGTCACTGTGTCAGGGAAGACACCTGAGCCGACAGAGACAGGGAGATGGACAGTCTGGGTGGTGGAAAGTCACAAAAGTATGATGAGTAACAGTTGATCCACAGAACTGGCCAAAGAGGGGTATCCTCTCTTTCTCCTACCTCCCTCAAAGATAGTTCAAGTCCATGCACATTGTATTAGCACACATTTGCCATCTCTTCCTGGCAATCCTTCACTTTTCTGAGTTGTCTAACATTGCAAAGCATTCACAGCCTAACAGAAACTCACCACTGATGTTCACAGCCATGCGTGAAGAGCATGCAGTTGGTCTGTTATCACCTTTGCCTGTTGGTGTCACTTGGTGACAGTGTTGGCAGCTGGACCGAGGCAGTCCACATGACATGATGATGGCCATAGTCCTGTTGCTATGTGTCACAAAAGCTGAAGGATCCACAGCCTCAGAGCCAACCTCCATGGGGCGAGGGGTATCTAGGCTCAAAGCTTGGGTCTTCTGATCATGTGCAAAGATGTTCTCTGAGATGCCAGCTACTGCAAGGGCACACAGTCACGACTGAACCAAGCACTTATGCCCTGCAGGTCTAGACTTTCTCTTCCCTTTTCCACTTTAGAGACTCACACAACCAGGCACTAAGCAGCTCTCATTTTTCAATTCTGGAAATAGATCGATTCTTCTTAGTCACACTGTTCTGCGCAATCAGGATAGCTGCATATTTCCTCACAGCCTTCTGCCTCTCTACAGCTGGTGAATATGGTTGTAAATATTCCCTCTTTGGGACGGGAGCACTCGATCAGTGTTTAAAGATCATTTATTCTTCTACAGATGAGCAAAGTGATTTTGGGTGCTTCTTTCATGAGAGGACAATAATCCAGGCTAAGTCTTTAGCAGGACATGCACGGCATGCCATTGTGGGGACAGAGAATAGCTCCCATGAGTGTATTACTTCACGGGGATGCTGACACAGGAGACAGTGAACACTGAGACCGGGGAGGCACGTAGCAAAGACTCATAACCTTGGTATGTTGGGACCTACTTCCAAAGCAGTGGCAAACCCACGGAAGATTTCAGGGAGGTAACATGAAGAACCTGAAGTTTAAGCCATTCTGGCACTAGTGAGGAAAACCAATGACAGAGAGAAAGATGATAAAAACTAACAATAAACTGAACTATGACTATAATTTGTTTTCCAACCTTTTATTATGGTAAATGTCCATGGTAAGATATACAGTTTCTTAACTGCTTTGAATACCTGATTTGTAGTGTTCAATGTGCACCTGTCTGCATCATCTGCTACTGTTTACATCAAAAGTGTTTCTCCGAAGTCCTCTGTGTCCCCGGGGACTTCTGGAAGATGATGGGGCCACGAGGGCGGGTGGAGACAGCCAACCCTGGACAGAATCCACTGAACCCTTGGGCACAATGAACCTCTTCTCTTTTAAATTGGGGGGTCAGGCATTGTGTCTCAGTGATTGATACACTACCCATCTCCATAATTCTTTTCATTCTGTAAAACTGAAACTTTGTACCTAAACGGTAACTCTTCACCCTCTCCGCCCAGCCCAGCTTCTGCCAATCAGGATTCTTCTCTCTACTCTATAATTTTGAAAACTCTATGTGCTTCATGTAAGTGAAACCATATCCAGGTATCGTTTTGTGACTGGTTTATATAATTTAGCATAGTGTCCTTAAGAGTGATCTGCGCCATTTCTTTCTGGGATAGAATAATATTCCATTGACTATGTATCATGCTTTGCTTATCCATCTGTCAGTGGATAGTTGGTTTAATGATAAGTTTTAGCTACTTGGAATAATTAGCAAAATCCCTCCTACAAAGAGTAACTGTTGATCTGGTGGTTTTTCTGTCAATTATTCCAATAATTCGAAGGAGAATTAATATAAGTTCTTTCCAAATAGTTCTGTAAAGCTAGCATTATCTTAATGCTAAAGCTAGAGAAAAACACTACAGGAAAAGGAAAGAAAAGACCAATATCCAGTGTGAATATTGACACAAAAACTCTTAACAAAATACTATCAACTGAATTCAGTGCCATACTGAAAGGATTTACTCCCAAAGTAAGTAAGATTTATTTCTGGAATGCAAGGATGGCTCAACATAAAAATCAATCAATCAATATAATAGAATGAAGGAAAAAGAAAACACACAATCTTCTTAAAAGACTCAAGAAAACATTTGATAAAATTCAACACATTTTCATGGCAAAACCCATGTCTTTAAGTTAGTTAGTATAACCTTTCATTAACCGAGCCAACAAGTTATGATCAAAATCTGTAAGTGCATCTGTGAGTGAAGAATGCTATTACTGAATCTTTTAATAGCCTTGTTTCTATAGGTATATATAACTTGGCACCAAATGTTTGTCATGTGATTGGCCATTTTTTTAAAAAAAATGTGTTACTATCAGAAGTTTTCTTGAACTACTTATCCAGCTGTATTTGTAATTAAATATTTTCTTCTGGATATAGTAAGAAAATTTTTTTTCATCAGTGTTAGAGGACAGGCTTGCCTACCTCTAGGTGTCTAATAACAAAAAACACAGGTTTTAGAATTTGTCTTTTTCCTTATTTGTCTCTAACCTGTTGTCAGTATCTGGTGATATTTTGTACTATTTGTAATAATCAGAACTCCCAGTAGTCCATATCTTGTAGTTACATGGGGAGAAACCAGCTCTGTGGAGGGCTTGGTAGACATCTTAAACTATTTTTCAAATTGTGTTGGGGTTCAAGGAAAACCAAAACATATTTTCACATTTTTACCAAGAATTAATTTTCCTGTTCAATAAAAAATGATATGTATGTGAAGAGAAATTTAATCCATATGTTACTAAATTCCTTACACTTACCTCATCAAAATCTGATTCTGTAAGAATTATTTGATGTGCAAAAAGCCTCAGGAAATTACTTTATAAGCATTTTTAAGGAGGAATTTTCTTTTACTTTGGAAACTTAAATTCAAACTTGCTAGATGAAGTTTGGCTCAAAAACACCTTTAACCAACTGTGAAATGCCTAATCATTCAAAAGGCTTTACTCTCATATGCAATTTTGACTTGTCAAAATTTATTTGGATCTTGGTGGTGTTAATGTTAATATTTTTTCTTTGCCTTTGCACTTGATCTTGACTATTCTTATTTGTATACTATGATCACACTTTTGAGATGAAATATCTGTTTCAATCTAAATTTGAGATTTCCTATAAAATTTCTACTGTATGATACTCTCTTACGTTACCAACAGCAGACTTCACAGAACCTCTCAACATGTGCACAAGCACAGGTACAAAGTTATAGTAACTGTTCTTTCTTCTATTCACATGCTCCTTTTAAGATGGCTTCCCAGAACTTTCCATGAGTCACTTGCAACAGCATTATCTAGAGTACTTTATTTATTTATTTGTCTTTTTGTGACGGGGTCTTGCTATGCAGTTTAGGGTGGTCTTGAATTCACTTTGTAGAACAGGCTGGCCTCAAACTCTCAAAGATCCTCCTGCCTCAATCTCCTAATCCTACTGGGATTACAGGTATACTCTGCCTATCATGGCTATTCTAGAGTACTGTTTTTTAAAAAAAGAAAATTTCAGCTCTTCTTCTAATTCTACTGAGCCAAAATCTCTGCTTTAATGAGTCAATAATGCTACGTCAGACTAACGTTGAAATTGTATCCCTTGGTGAACTCATGGATAGGATAACTCTGAAAATCATAAGATCTTGAAATAGTCTTTGAATATCTATGTTTCAACTTTATGGGGGTTTAACTGACAAATGCAAGAGCATGTAATCAAGATATATACCGCGTGATGATTGGAGATTTTATATATATATATATATATATATATAATCTAATCTGTTTCTAAAATCAAGCTCATTAACCTACCCATATGTTGCTCTTTTAGTGAATTTCAAATAAATAATACATTATTATTGACCATAGGATGAGCATTTTGACAGTGTTGATCCTGAAGTCTCTGACAACCACTAGATACTATAAAAGTCATTCTTGCAATGAATCTAGTGAGGCTCTGTACTACAGGAGGAAGTGGGGGAGTTGCACCTTCTTGGGGCCTTTATGAGCCTGTACACCACCCTCCTGTCCTTCTCACCCTGCCTTGCAGTCTCTTTCTCTTGATCTGAGTGTGGTGTCCCTGGGTCTCCAATATCATTCCACTCTGCTCAGTGAAGAGGTTTCACTGGACCTCACCATTTCCCCCAGGCCATAAAGGAAAAGTGGATTTTCCTTCAGGGGAGAAGAGAAAATAAGGGGTATACACAGCCTGGGGTTGGGGCCCTACTACTCTAAAGAAACAGAGAAAATGACCTTCGGGTCCCCGGGCAAATTGGACAGTGTGGTTTATCCACACCATCCTCTCTCATCATGCTAAACCCTGCCCCTCTCCCTCTCTAAACCCTGGTCCGAAGGCCAAGCCCTTCACCTCCCTAGGAAGTTCGGGTGTCTTTCCCTTGGACACTGGTCCTGGGGAGGCACTTTTTCCAAAGGCTCCGATATGGCAACTTTGACCCTTCACTTTCCCTCTCAAAAACTTAAGCCTGCCCCTCCTACTGCATTCTGGCATGTGTTGGACAGCAAAGTGCCCATGCTAATTTGCACTAAAGAGTTGATGACTACACCGTGACCTTCTGGAAAGTTTTATGGGTTCATACAATATACACTGTAATGTGTAGAGTTCAGAATGTTGTGGTAGAAATGTATTTGCTTTCTGATTTTTGCCTATGGTTAAATGTCTTTTGTTTAGCTACTCAACAACCTGTTTAGCTGAGGCTACACAAAATCTAGGAATGAAAGACACACGGGGACAGGCACAATGAAGTGCTTAGGAAGAAGTTGCTGGGTCTTGTGTACATTCAGACTCTTGCTGTGCATGTGTAGGGGCCTGACACAACAATCACAATGTGTTTCTTCAACTATGAGTCAGGTTAAAATTATTTAGGGTCTGGCTTAGGAGACAATGATGCTCCTACTACAGTCTGGAGTGTCCTGTTGCATTCTGAAGGAAGAGTGGTAGAGGAATAAGCAGTGCCCACCTTAGCAGTAGGTATGGCATATCAGGGAAGGCAGACTTCCAGTGTGACACAAGAGCCTGGGGCTGGTGCCTTTGGTGCAAAAATGTCAGTGCTGTGAGGACTTCGGAACATGTGAGACTCCTCATTTCTGACTTGGACACTCATGTGCTGACACATTTACTCCAGGAGAGCAGGCAGACAGTTCTTCTGGGGCCTACAGGTTGTAGAACTGGGCATGCTCCATGCATGTACTCACATTGCCGTATTTTTAGGTTGCTACCATTGCCATGCTCAGCTTTTTAAATTCAGGGAAATATCTTGTTCTTTCCATTCCTCTGCTACATTCTATTTCTGAGAGAGAAAGTTATGGTTAAGAAAAGGATCAGTGTCAGGCCCAGGGAGAAAGAAACAGGTCTTAGACCAGTGCTATAGCTCATATCCAGATGTCTGGCACAGACTTATGGAGTCACATCTGGGGCTGTGGCAGAGAATGGGTCATGGAGGTGTGTAGTTCTCAGTGGAGTAGTCCACTCATGAGTTTACAGCTACATGTGATGTTTGGATGTGGAAGCCCAGTGAAGGAGACTGGTCACCAGAGCAGCTTATCACGCTGGTGGCCTTCTCTCTTTACTGTCCCTGCCTCATGTCTTCCCTGCTATGAGCGCTCTCCTCCACAATGTGGCTCTGCCATGCTGTTCTGGCCTGGATCTAGCTGACTGGACAGGAACGTGAGCATACATCTCTCTTCCTTTAAACTGTGGATGCTGGGCATTGTGTCTCAGAGAGAAGAAAGGGACAAAGATAACCAGAAAACTAAAGGACAAGCCTCTGCAATAGTTTGATCTGATGGATAAGATAACAGGATGGAGAATAATGGAAAAGTCAAAATGATAGTAAAGGGTGAGCCAAAGATGAGCAAAGCTGATGGATAGTATTTCCCGCTGTGTTCCAGAGTCTGGTAACCTGGTTAGCCTATGTGAACACGTTTATTATTTCTCCACAATTTCAAGACACAGAAATTCTTCTTTTTACTTTAATGGGGAAATCAAAACTATGAAGAAGTAACTTTCCCAGTAGAACATAGGGAATAGGTGGTTGCACTGAATACAACAGCATGTTCTGACACTGAAACCCATTCTTTTAACCATTTCCCTATATTTTTAGGTTTTCTGGGAAGGGAAAAGTATGTACTCAAGGAAACCTGAAAGTCATGAAGATGAATTTTACTATGCTCTTTTCCCCTTGAGCTTTTGGTTATCAACATCTTTGTTTCCCCTAATTCGTAATTCATAGCACGGCCTTTGCTTTTAGTCACTTGGCTGATCTGAGTCACAAGTGGACTTTGAAGTCCAGGTTTGTACAAAAAAGCAGATAAGAGCAGACAGGCCCCACCATCTTCAAAGCATTCCTGTTTTGTTTGCTTCACTCCCTAGGCACGCGCTGTTGATCTGTTTCTTCCTACTCCCGGGATGCTTAGGATTGCTGGGGGCATTGTCCTCAGACTCAAGGCAGCTCCTCCAATCCACAGACTCTGTGCAAGCTCATCTATGTGCAAGCCCATGGGTTCTAGGGACCCGGAGCCCAGCTAGGAAGAACATGAGTAACAAATGTTTTGTCTGCTATTCAGCTACCCCCAAGTAGTCAGGATCTTGGGTTTCCTTGAAAACAGTAAAACAAATCCCTCCCACTGAAGGTGTAGCATTGAGTCTTCCCAGAGGCACAGCGAGGGGTGAAAGTCCTCCTGGGGTTTACAGATAAGGCACCCGACCTGGGGAGATTCAGATTGGGGAGATGGGGATTAAATTCACATCTCCTGACTCCAAGCAACATTCTTTCCCAGAAAGCACAATATAACTACCATAGCTACATTTTAAATATTAAATTTCGTTTGAATTTAATAGGAAATATAACTACTATAGGGTTAATGAGACAAATTAAATAGGTAGAAACTAAGACTATGCTTCTGAGTGAAATCACTGTTATTTGTTAGGTATTCTCCATGGGGATGGGGTGCTTCCATTACTTGTCTACATGGTGAGCAACACATGGGAGGAGCTAGGGTTTAGTAAATGAAGGTGGGTTTGAGATAGACACTTAGACACACCAGAAATGACAAATGCACACATCATGTCTCCTGACATCCTTATTTCTGTTTATTCCTATAATGCTATTCATTAATTAGGTAGTAACAGCTTCTAGCTAAGGTTATAGAATAGCCACAATCCCAAAATCTCATTCACACAAAACCAGAATACATTTTCCTGATCAGCACACTAGTCTCGGTTGCCATCACCAGCTGCCTGGGAAACTTGGACTGATGGCCTGCACTCTATGGTCATTGTGAGTTGTGTCTGAGTTCAGAGCACCATTAGCCAGCTTCCAGGGAACTCAGACAAGTGTTCTTCACCCTGTGGTTATTGCAGGTCACATGTTAGTCTGGGTCACCATTGCCAGTCACCCAGGGAACCTGGACTGACATCCCAATCTCTGTAGTCAATGTGAGTTGCACCTGAGTTCAGAGTGCCATTAGCTGGCTGTTGGGGGAACTCAGACTTGCACCCTAGTCCACATGGACATTATGGATCATGCCTGAAGCCCTGGGAGCCCTTATTCATTTGCCTGGAGAACTCAGACAGGTGTTCCAAGTTCCACTGATGTTGTGGGTTGTGCCTAAGGCCCTGAAGAGACTGGTAGGACGCATCAGCTGCCTGAGGACCCTGATCTAGCATTGTACATTGTACAGACATTGTGGGTCAGCCTGAGTCCCAGGTGTCCTCAGTCAACCACTTGGGGACCCTGGTCCCAAAGGCCAGTGCTTCTTTGCCACTGGGGCTCTCATCTGAGCTATGCATTCCATCAACTGCCTGGGAATCTTAGACCTAGTGGGACAACTCCCACTGTCATCATGGGGCAAATCTGACAATCAGGAAATCTAGGGGCCTTTCGGTGAGCTGCCCAGGAAGGTTAAGGTCCAGTATTTCACCTCCAACATCCATAATAACAAGAAAAAGGACTAAAATGCAATTTCAGAACTCCACCCCAACCAGAACAAGTCCAGGAGACACCAACATAGAAGAAGTCACACATCGAAATCTCTGAAATGATCTCAGTTGAAGAAAAGAAACAACTCCATAAGGCCATAGAAGAAATTAGATCAGAAATGATCTCTCAGGTAAAAAATGAAGTGACAATAATAATGAAAGAATTGCTCAGCACATCTAAAGGGGACATATATAAAAATAACAGATTAAAAAAATGAGCATAGAAAAATGGAAATGTTAAATGAACAATATAGGAAAGAACTAGAATGCATGATACAGATTCATAAAGATATCCAGGAAGTCAAAACCTCCATCAAAAGCTGGCAAAACTGCTTGAATGAAGTCAAAGATAGACTTTCAAATCTTGAAGACAGCATTGCAGCTAATGATGGTGAAAGGAAAGATCTCTTAAAAATTACAAGGAGCAAGGAAATAATTCAACAGCTGCAAGACGATGCAAGGCAAAACAATGTCAGATTGTTAGGCATCAATGAAACAGGAGAAGTCAACACAAATGACATAAGAAGACTATTTGCAGAGATAATAGCAGAAAATTTCCCAAGTATGGAAAAAGAATTGGACATAGAAGTAAGTGAGGCATATAGAACTCCAACAAGCCATAACCAAAATAAAACTACACCCAGACATATAATAATCAAGGTTGCAGAAATCCAGCAGAAGGATAGAATATTAAAAGCTGTTAGAGAAAAGAAATAGATCACCTATAAAGGAAAGGGCATCAGAATCATGGCAAATTTCTCAACACAAACTATCAAATCAAGAAGAGCTTGGAGTGAAGTATTCCAGGTTGTAAAACAAAACAACTTCCAACCCAGACGTTGTATCCTACAAAACATCCTTCAAATTTAATGGAGAAATAAAATACTTCCATGACAAGGAATAATTGAAGAATTTCATAAGTGCCAAACAAACCCTACAGAGAGTACTAAAAGATACTCTATAAAGAGATAAAAATGACCACAATTTCAAGAACAACAATAGAAAGGAGGCACCTAGCAGAGAAAACAGAGAGTAAAAGTAGGAAACCAACAGCAAGTAAATAACATGAGAAAGACAAACCAACACATAACAGTTTTATAACCATTAATGTAAATGGCCTCAATTCAATCAAAAAAAGCAGACTGGCAGAGTGAATCAAGAAACAAAATCCAACAATATGCTGTATACAAGAAACACATTTAACTCAAAAGGAAATTCATAGACAGAAAGTCAAAGGTTGGAAAACTATTCTCTATGCAATAGGAACCCAGAAAAAAGCAGGGGTAGATATTCTGTTTGCAGACAAAGCAAACTTCAAACCAAGAACAATCAAAAGAGATAAAGAAGGTCACTACAGGTGGGTGTGGTGGTGCATGACTAGAATCCTAGCACTTGGGGGCCTGAGGCAGGGGGATTGTTGCAAGTTCCAGACCAGATACAAAGTGAGCTCAAGGCCAGCCTGAACTGCATAGTGAGAACCTGCCTCAAAAAGACAAATAAAAAAAAAGAAAAAAAGAAAAGTCAGTTCATACTTGTTAGGGAAAACTTTAAGAGGAAGACATAACAATCATAAATATTTATGCACCCAACATGGGAGCACCTAACTATATAAGGCAAACTTGAATAGACACCAAAAATGAAACAACTAATAACACTGATATAATGGGGAACCTTAACACCCCATTGACACAAAGAAATAGGTCAGTTGGACAAAAAATTAGCGAAGAAATAACAGAACTGAACAAACTTGTGAACAAATGGATTTAACAGATGTTTACAGAGTGTTCCACCCCACAACATCAGAATATACATTCTTCTCAACTGCACATAGGACGTTCTCTAAAATAGACCCCATACTAGCCCATAGAACATGCTTAACTGAATGCAAAGGAATTAAAATTATCCCATGAATACTATTGGACCATAGTGAAATGAAATTGGAAGTTAATGACAATGGAACCACAAAAACTTCATAAATACATGGATGTTAAATAACAGCCTCCTGAACAACAAATGGGTCACAGATTAAACTAAAGAAGAAATTAAACAGTATCTACAAACAAATGAAAATGTAAATACAACTTGGTGGAATCTGTGGGTTGCAACGAAAGCAGAGGGAAGTTATAGGAGTGAACTCACACATGAGGAAAACAGAAAGAGAACAAATAAATAGCCAAAGGCTGAACCTCGTACTTTTAGAGAAAGAAGAACAAGTCAAACCCAAAGCCCAAAGAAGGGAGGAGATTATAAAAATCAAGGCAGAAATTAATGCAACTGAGACAAAGAAAACACGACAAGGAATTAATGAATCAAAGAGCTGGTTCTTTGAAAGAATAAATATAATTGATAAGCCCCTAGCCAACCTTACCAAAAAAAGGAAAAAAGAAACTCAAATTCATGCAATAAGGAATGAAAAGGGTGAAATCACTACAGATCCTAGAGAAATTCAGAAGATCATCAATATGTAGTTAGAAAATCTTTACTGCCATAGGATGGAAAATACAAAAGAAATGGACAGATTTCTAGATAATTATGAATTACCAAAGTTGAATCAAGGAGAACTAAAAATCCTGAAAAACTCAATGTCAATTATTGAAATCGAAAATGTGCTTAAAATCCCACCAACAAAGAAAAGCTAGATCCTGATGGATTCACAATTAAATTCTATAAGAAATTCAGAGAATATTTAATGCCAATTCTTATCAAACTCTTCAATGCAATTGAAAAGGAAGTAATTTTCCCTATCTCATTTTTGTAGGCAAGTATTATACTGATACCAAGACCAGAGAAAGACCTAACCAAGAAAGAGAACTACAGACCAATATCCCTAATGAATGTAGATGCAAAGATACTCAATAAAATATCAGCAAACAGAATTCACCAAATAATCAAGAAGATTATATGCCATGACCAAGTGGGGTTCATCCCAGGGATGCAAGGATGTTTCAATATACACAAATCAATAAATGTAATACACAACCATCAACAGACCCAAAGACAAAAGCCATATGTTCACCTCAATAGATGCAGAAAAAGCTTTTGACAAAGTCCCACACTCATTTATGATAAAACCCCTACAGAAAATAGGAATATATGGCATTTACCTCAATTTGATCAAAGTCATCTGTGACAAACCAACAGCCAACATCATACTAAATGGACAAAAACTGAAAGCTTTCACTTTAAAATAAGGAACAAGACAAGGATGCTCACTGTCACCACTCCTATTCAACATATTTCTGGAAACATTAGCCAGAGCAATTAGACAAGAGAGAGACATAAAAGGAATTAGGATAGGAAAGGAAAAAGTGAAATTATCATTATTTGCAGATGACATGATATTCTACATGGAAGACCCCAAGAACTCCACCAAAAGACTCCTAGAATTAACCCACAAATTCAGTAGCATACCTGGATACAAAGTCAACACTCAAAAATCAGTAGTGGAAGATGGCAACTTGGTAAGCAGCATAGAAAGATCCTCTTGGAGGATTGCCACCCAGACACTGGGTTATAGCAACATGAGAAGGACAAGGAGGAGAGAAGTAGGCCCCCTGGGGCCAGGAAGGACTTGAAATGAGAGTTGAGGCCATCAGAAAGAGCAGCTTGGATCCTTCCTGGAGAAGCAGCTTGGGCAGCTGCCATGGTGAGGTCAGCTTCACGGGCTGGGATCCAGCTGCCTGGAGGCTCCACAGCACCTCCCACTTCAGACTGAAGCCTGTGCCGTGATTGTCGCTGCCACTGGGAAGCAGAGCCCTGCAGCATGGAGATGATCTTGGGCAGCATGTACCGTGTGGTGCTGTGGGCCGTGTGGAGATGCTGCAGTGCACTACGGGACACGCAGATCCGCTGCACACACTGCAAGGGGCTGCTGCAGGCCGTGTGGGGTTGCTGTGGGCCCCACAGTCCTACCCCTGCCCTCGGAGCCCTCTCCCTTGGCTGCTAACCCCAGTGCCAGCCCCCAGAGATCCCTGGTGCACAATGCAGAAGAAGAGCAACAGCTGTGGGTCAGTGAGAGTGGCCAGGTCAACGATGAGCTGGAGGGCTGAGGCTTGTTACTAACATGAGCACTGAGAAGGACTTCATACCACTAGCAAATATGAACCTTGGATCAACCCACAGAGACAAGCTATATGAAAAGCAGCAGTCCTGAAGATTGAGAGATGATAACATACTCTACACAGAAGACCCAAGAAACTCCTCCAGTTGTCTCCTAAAACTAATAACTAAACTTAGTACACACTCTGGACTACCTCAATGAGCACGGGTGGGGGAAACTTCATGCTACTTGTGCCCAGCATCAAAGGATTTGAAATGAGAATTGAAACCCTCACAAAGAGCAAGCAAAACTCCTCCCTGAGAAACAACTAGGGCAGCTGCCATGGCGTAGTTAGAGGAAGAGGAGGAGGAGAAAGAGGGAGTGAACACTCCATACACACCCTTGGCCCGCTACCTCATTCCTATACCCACAGCTTCAGCTTCGGAATCCCATGCTCACAGAAGCCTCCTGACTCGGCAAGCGGAGAGCGAAGTTCTGAGAACTGGGCCAAAACTGGAGTGAATGACAAGAGGGAAAGAGGTGGGCCCCCTGGTACCAGGGAGGATTAGAAATGAGAATCAAGGTGGGGGGCTCCCTGCAGGCTACGTGAAAACCCTCAGGACCTGGAGCAGGCCCCTGGTAGCGCCTAGCTGGGGCAGAACCTGGTGGTCTGGGGGATGACCCTGCAGACTCGATTGGACCCTGTGGGCTTGACCGGGCCCCCAGTAGTGCCTTCTGGGGCAGAGCCCAGCAGTCCGGGGGGTGACCCCGCAGACTAGGTCCAGTCCCTTGGAGCGCCTTGCTGGGGCGGAGCCCCGAGGTCTGAGGGGGCGACATCACGGACTCGTCCAGGCCCTCAGGAGTGCCTCGTTAGGGTGGAGACCAGTGGTCTGTGGTGGTGAACCCATGGACTCAACCAGACCCCTTAATTGAACATGCCATTATTTGTATAACCGAGTAACAAGTGAAGATAAAATTTTGTAATACAGCATCCATTTATAGTTCCCCAATACCTTCTCTATAATTGTGTATTTCTTTTATTATTTTTGCATTATTCTGGTTTATAATTGAGTAACAAATGTGAAGATAACATTATGTAGTACAGCATTCATTGTTAATCCCCTGCTATCTTCTCTATAATAGTGCATTTCCTTTATTGTTTTTGAGATAACTAACAAATGTGAAGGTAATATTATATAATACAGCATCCATTGTCAATTCCCTACCATCTTCTCTATAATTTTGTATTTCCTTATTGTGTTTGTGTTATTGGGGTTAATATCCTTTTATCTTTAAAAAAAAACCAGTAGCATTCCTATACACAAACAGCAAACACTGAGAGAGAAATTAGTAAAACCACACCTTTCACCATAGCGTCCAAAAAAATTGCAATACTTAGGAATCACTCTAACAAAAAAAGTGAAAGATTGTTATAGTGAAATCTACAGCACTCTGAAAAAGGAGATCGAAGAAGATGTCAGAAAATGGAAAGCTATTCCTTGCTCATGGATTGGAAGAACCAACGTGAAAATGGCTATACTCCCAAAGTTGTTGTACAGATTCAATGAGGGATGAATCTGTACAACAAAGTCTACACAGTATTTGCACCAGTCTAAACTTCTACCAACAATGGAGAAGGGTTCTCTTTTCCCCATAGCCTCACCAGCATTTGTTATTGGAATTCACAGATCTACAGAAAACATTCCTAAAACTCACCTGGAACCAAAAGAGAACCAGAATAGTGAAAGCAATTCTGGGCAATAAAGACAAGTCAGGTGGCATCACAATCCCAGACCTGAAATTATATTACAAGACCACTGTGCAAAAATCAGCATGGTACTGGCAAAAAAACAGACCTGAGGGTCAATGAAACAGACTGGAAGGTGCAGCCACACCCACAAACACACTCGTCCAACATTTTTGACAAAGGGGCCAAACAAGTTCATTGGAAGAAAGATAGTCTCTTTAATAAATGGTGCTGGAAAAACTGGCTGTCCATATGCTGAAGACTGAATTTAGACCCATGTCTATCATCATGCACCAAACACAAATCAAAATGGATCAAAGATTTAAATGGTAAAGAGAAACACTAAATCTACTGGAAGAAAAAGTAGGTAAAAATCTTGAAAACATAGGAGTAGTCAGAGACTTCATGAATAAAAAACAAACTGCTCAGGAAATACTTCAAAGAATCAACAACTGGGATCTCATCTTATTGAAATGTTTTTGCACATTAAAAGAAATCACCAGCAGAAAAGAAAACCCACAAATTGGGAAATATTTCAATTGGCTGTCCCTTGGACAAAGGACTTCTATCTAGAACATATAAAGAATTAAAAAACAATCAGCTCCCTCAAACTTAAAGACCCAATCTAAAAATGGATGTCTCAGATACACACTTCTTGGATAAAGAAATACAAATAGAAAATAAATACATGAAAAAATATTCAGCATTATTAGTCATTTGAGAAATGCAGATAAAACCAACACTGAGATTTCATCTCACCCCAGAGAGAATGGCTGTCTTCAAGAAATCAACCAATAACAAATGCTGGTGAGGCTACGGGGAAAAAGGAATCCTTCTCCACTGTTGGTGGGAGTTTAGACTGGTGCAAATACTATGTAGATAAGTCTGGAGATTTCTCAGTAATCTAGGACTAGAGTTTCCATTCAATCCAGCTATTTCCCTTTTGGGTATATTAGGAGAAGACCTACAAACATCATACCACAGTGATATATGTGCACCTATGTTTATAGCTGCTCAGTTTGTAATAGTTAAATCGTGGAAGCAGCCCAAATGCTCATCAACTGAGGAATGGGTAAAAAAGATGTGATATTTTTACAGAATGGAATATTACTCAGGTGTAAAGAAAGATAAACTTGAGGCTTTCATAAGTAAATGGATGCAACTGGAGTCCATACTCATAAGAGAAATAAATCAGATCTGTATGTGTAAACATCATATTGTCTCACTAGTATAAGAACCTGAAAGAGTGATTAAAATCTGAAGAGTATAGTGAATGTTGTGAAAGGGAAAGAAACTGCTCAGAGGGAGGGAAAAACTTGGATGAAGGAAAACAGGAAAAGAAAGAAGAGAAAAAATATACACACACAGGATAGCTGAAAGAGTTGTACTACTGACTTCTATTGCTTTATTGAAAGGAACAGTAAATATTTAATTGTTTGATCAATCTTACATGTCTATATTTGTTTAACTGAGTAACCTATTTGAAAATAACAATATGTAATACAACAACCATTGTTAATTTCCTATCACCTTGTTTAAAATTCTGCATTGCTTCTATTGTTTGGGTGTTGTTTTGTTTATGTCTGTTTGTTAATGTGTTTTAATTCTTCTATCTTTAAAATAAAAAGATCTCCTTGCATAATTACTTTTTTAAAAAAAGACTCAGAATCCTTGCCTTCCATGGTCCACTGACTTCAGTGTGTGAGTGAAGTTACTACTGGACAGCGAAAAGCACAAGGAACTTGTGTGGGAGGTCTTTATGGGCCATGTCTACCAGTGTATGTATGAGAACTCAGTCACACAAAAGGATCTAGGAAACGAAGCTAAGCCATATTCCCAGGGGGAAGAAGAAACAGACTTGATGGCTAGCTCTGGTGTCTGCAGCTTACTTTCATTAGTGAGACCTGTCTGGGATTGTCATCTTTAAGTTCTTTTCAAAGTTTAGGGTCCTATAAGCAACATAAGATATTTCCTGTTTACCTGTCTAACCTATCCGTCTATCTACGTATCCTTCCATCCATCCATCCATGTACTGCTTTTCAGGTTCATGGGATAAAAAATTGCCTTTCCAGTTTATGAACTAATGAATTCACTGAAGCTGGTCTTTCTCTGAGTGAGAGTTCTCCAGAGAAAAAGAACGAATAGGAGATATACTTATTTATTTATTATAAGGGATTGACTCAAGATTGTGGAGATTGAGAAGTCCCAATATCTGTATTCAGCAAGAGGGACACCCAGGAGAGCTGATGTTTCAATAGAAAGAAACTGAAGAAAAGTAAAGAAAAGGAAAAGGAAAGGAAAAGAAAACCTGATATTCTAGCGAAATGATAAACAAGAGAGAGGAGTCCTGTTTTACTTAGACTTCTGCTTCTGTTAAAGATGTTCAGCTGGTTAGAGGAGGCCCACCAACCTTAGAGGGGCAGTCAATTTTTCTTTTCACTCAGGCTACAAATACAAATGTTAATTTCCTCCTAAAAGACTCTCATGGACACACCAAAAATAATCTTTTACCAAGTATGCTGGCACTTGATGGTTCAGTGAAATTGACCTATAACATTCACCATCATAGACGCCAACAAGTTTTGGGGATTGTGGAATTTATGAAGTTTATTTTATTTTATTTTATTTTCTACAGAAGAAATAACTTCATTAAGAATTTGAAAAATGTAATGCATCAGCCAAAGGTAATTTCTAAGCACATTTTCCAAAATTCCTTTGGCCTTCAGCCTCTTAGGACTACTCTGAAGAAGATAACATTGTGTGTGTGTGTGTGTTTATATGTTGTGTGTGACTGCTGTGAACTCAATTACATACATATATCATTGTTTTCTAGAAAGCACTAATAATAGCTGAAATTTATAGCATGTCCAAAGGTTCAACTATTTTTCATGTGGAGAGATGACCTTGCCCAGTGAAATATCTCTGATCTGGAAATGGATAGATTTTAATGAAAAATCCCTCTTTAAATGATAAGATACCACCTAACAAAGGCAACTATTGTAGTGTGGTGATGGTACTGATGGTGACGGTGGTAATTTTAGAGGTAAGCAGTTATTATTACTGAGAACAGTTACTGGTCCTTATTTCTCCTTCAATTTTTGTTATTTCTTGGCTGAAGAATTGGTCTGTCACTTTCATATCCTCATAGCACCTGCAAATACTCAATAAACTTGTGCGTAGAAACTCTAAGCTTTTCAACAAATAATGCCATGTACCTCACTCAGTGTGCTGTCACCTCACTGCTCTGCCTGGGCGTGCACATCAGTGTAAGACACCCTCAGCTATTTTCATATTTCACATTAGCAGTTACAGCCTTTGTAGTAATTCTGGTAGGTCTTTGGAGATATCATCCAATTCTGTACCCAACAACATCTTTTCTGGGTAAAGGGGAAGAAGCACCTTGAAAGTTGATTGTTTTGTTAGTGTATCTCTTTTCTAGCCTCTGTGTAATTTTCGGTCTTGGTTAATGATCCACGACAACATCTTCCATGCTTCATAACCCCGCCAGGGAGACTCTGCCCTGGGAAGGGGAAGAGTCTGTGTCTAGAGCTCCCAAAGGCTGCTCGCATGTGGGACCCTCGCCTTACCTCGTGTCCTGCACTTGCACATTTTTCTTTTGTAAGATCCCATTATCATGCTTGTGCCCGTCTTCACATCAGGAAACCTGCCCCCTCCCATTCCTGATTTACCCAGCCAGAGTCTCTGTAAGGACAGACTGTGGCCCCATCGGTGACATGGCCCAAGCTAGTCTCCTACTTGTGGGATATGCGGGGCCATGAGTCACGTCTGGGAACTCTTTGGCTGACTTCCTCCTGCTCAAGGACAATTTCCCTCTCTCAGAAGTTCCCCCCGTGTTTTTCTGTTAGGAACCACATCTGACACTGGAATTTCTGAAACCTGCAGCGCTGTGTCAAGCCAAGCCTCTTCCTTGATTAAAAAAGAAAGAAAAAGGAAAATAAAACCAACTTTGCTCTTCGTTCTCCTGACTGGCTCACCCTATTGTGACCTTGTGTAGCTGGCTCTTAATTCCCTTAGACATCTGCTTCCTGCTTCCATGGTGATCAGGAGACTGGTCCCTTCCATTCCCTCACAGCAGCCTCTGGGTGATGCTCCTTGGATTTCAGGCTCACCTGCTTTCACCATAAGCTAGAACTTAATTATGAAGGACTTTACATTTGTGGACTCTTGTTTCCTAGTCTACTCTGCTAATTTGCTAAAGGTATGTGGTGATTTGAGGTGTCTTCTGAGTCCCACCCAAAGCACCTCTCATCCTCTTCTGAGCTTAACCATTGTTGACTAAATAGGCATCACAATGATGAGATCACACTAACTGCTTTTGGTGATGTACCAGATCCGATGCTGTGAAACGAATGCTTTCCTTGGCAAGAATGCCACCCACAGAGGCTGCACATCTGCTACTAGTGACATCAGTGTTCAAAATAGTTTTCCAATGCCTTTCTGTTTGAAATAAACTCTGAGCCTGTGACACATTCAATGTTCACTACTTAGTATCTACTAGAATGCATGACAGTTTCCAATGGGAACCAAAAATGGTATTAACATTTTTCTTGATCACAGACACTTTGTAATCTTATGTAGAGAATAACACAGTAGTGGGACAGTGATGTTAGGAGGAAAAAATGTGTCAAATACCAAAAAAGTGGCACAGAAGATTACAGGGAGCAGAAAAAGAAGAGATAATTTACAGCTGAGCTTGCAGGGAAATATGCAACCTCAATCTATCTTTATAAATCGATTTAAATCTTCATCATATAATTGGTTTTGCTTTAGGTAACAACTAAAAGCCACTTGGAATTAAGATTAAGGAATATGAGAGTTGGCTATTTAAAAAATTGATATAAAGCAACAAATCTTACCCCTATTTTGCAAATCTGTTTTCAAGGCAACTGTTTTTTCCACAGAATAAAATGACATCAGCTGAGCCAGCCAGGCATCATAAGATATCTACAAGGTGTAAAATACTCCTTCCTGGCTGCTACAGTTTTCATTCATTTCTATTCTCCATAAGTACCTACTTTTTTCTCACTTGTAAAAATAAAGAACACACACCAGATCAAAGTTTTCAGTGGAGCTATGAAGATATCTAGGAGTTATAGACCTTCTTATGAGATTTTACCTAAATATATGGCAATGAATTAGCATCAAAGGACCGTTGGACTACAGAAATGCGGTTTCCCTACAGTTACACATCCTGTCATCTGCACAGAGTAGGTGAGGAGCAGCCCCAGTGTCAGCAATTGGTAAGAAATAGCCAGCTTCCTGCTGCCAATCATCTGTCCTGTAGGCAAAAAGACCTGGCTACCAGGCACAGCGTGCTCATCTGACAGTGTCTCTGACATCACCCTCTTACTTCCTGTGGAATACCCACAGCTCTTATGTCATTTGCCAATCTCTGTGTTATGTTTTCTCTGCTGGACCATAAGAGGACCCCTAAAAATAAAGAACTTGTCTCTCATTTCTGGCTGTTTCCTGTGACAGGATCCATGGCAAGAGAAAGGGGACACTCAAACTATTTTTAATGAAAATGAATGGATTGATTAATGAATTGTTTTTCTCTCCTATACAAAGGTTCCGGGACAGATGGGAAGATAGTGAAATACAAAAATCAATTCAATAAAGAAGTAACTGAGCACTTCCTACACTTTTGACATGGTGTGTGGCACTGAGACTACAGAATGAATGGACCTGTGTTTGCTGCTCTCACAGCTTACTTTGGAGAACAAAGTAGGAATGCATGGGATGCCACACACATGGGAAACATAATAAGAAAATTCATCAAGAAAGATCTCAGAGTTCTCATCAAGAAACTTTCAAGCATAATGCATTGGGTCATCAGAGGAAGTACAAGAATTCCTGTGAGCTGGAGTCACCTAGTAGACCTTCACAGAAGAGAAAACAAGAAAGAGTAGAAGGATGTGAAAAAGTGGGTGTCCCAAGCGAGCCCGGGAGGTGAGACAGGGTAAGGGACAATCTGATTGGAGAGAAAAGTGGCGAATGCATACTGAGCACTACTAGTGCCGGGCAGTAGACAATGCGTGTTCAGATGATACCTCTCTCCTTCATCTCCCACCATCATCCTCGCAGGCAAACATTAGGGCTGCAGATGGTTGAGCTGAGAACGAGGGTAGGGGAATTTGCCCACATGCACAGACCGCAGTGCTGAAGGCAAGGAATGCTAGAGTCTGAGGACTTGATTGACAGGGAGAGCGAGGGATGAGGATGTACGTTAGCAGTAGTTGTAACATCTCCAAACTGAGATAAATGCAAATGAAGTAGGAAGGGAAAGGAATAATGGATTGGTCTGCCCTTAGGAAGGGCAGAACCGCTTGAGTATCACAGAGGGAGAATCAGGAAGAAGCTGCAAGCTTGGTACAGCTGGCAACTCACTCTCTGAGCAGGCCTCCCTCCCCCTGGTCGGCCCCTGGTGCCTTCCGCTAAGGCCCCTCTCCTCACTGGGCCTCAATCTTTCTTTGCTTTTGCTTATCTGCATCTTTCAGCTGTGTTGAAATCTAAAACAAATCCTGATTTTTGTAAAATCATTAGTAAACTTTCAGAGTCAGTTACTGGTCACGTTTAGCAAGTGGTAAAAGGAAAAGTGAGGTATTTTAAATATACCAAGAGCATGATTTAAAATGTACATTTTTAAAAGGATCCTGTCAGTTAGACAGGAAGACAATAGAAGCGTTTCTGGAACATTGTAAAGCATTAAGGAATCTTGGTGAATATAGTCACACTGTCTTTCCTGAGAAGTAGTTGATGTCAGGACAGACCTGACACTGCAGATAGCGAAAGCACCTCCCTCTCTCCTCAGCCCTGAAGCACTACAAGGTTAAGAGGTACAGTAGATGTGAAACTGGCTTCAGTGTTTTGAAGGAAGATTTGCCAAATCCCATATTAAAAGAAACGATGATGCTCTAAATGGTCTAAGTGGAAAAAAAGAAACTTGCAGTTTTCTTCACATTCTATCCTCACTGCTTCTTTACATTCTAAGACCAGTCTCACTGAGCAGAGTTCTGATTTCTGGACACCTCAGATTGGGGAAGCCCTGTGATGCACCTTCATGTACTTATATGTGACCCGTTCCTCCACACCCCACACCCGAACCATGTGTTTTTGCGCCTCACCGAGACTTGAGTATCTTGGGATGCTCACTGCACATTCATTTTCATGTCCCTGATATTTTGAATAAATAACAGGTTGACTAAATAAGCTTAATTAATGGTTTATGTAATGTAATTCATGCTGTGAAATGCTATTCCTAAAAAATGAATACTGTTGAATTACTCTTAGAAAAACAACCTGTTTGTATTTTTTGTATGCCAGCAAATAAAACTTGAATATTTCTAAAAAGGGGAAACAAGTTCAAATATCTAAAATATAATTTTCAAGAGTTTTGACATATTTTATTCTAGCAGGTAAAATATTTCTGTTTTAATGTATAGATATTTGATCTGTTTGGATTTTAGTACATGGTGAAAGAAACAGGTCAGATTCAACTTCAGCATGTATATAGCCAGATTTCCTGGCTTGTTATCAACCCTCTGAAAATTAAAACACTTTAGGGTAAAGAATTTCATGGATTCACAAAGCCCCTCCTGCCTTCTTCCTGTTTCTCCCTCTCCTTCTTTTTTCTGCTGAAAATTGAATCCAGGGCTCCGAGCTTGAATTCAACATTCCTAGGATCCCTCCCCCCCGCCAATCTTTTATATATCTCCTTTCAACCTGCTCCTGACTCACGTCAAAACATTTAAAATAACTTAAATGAGAAAGAGGAATTTTATGTTAAAGTGATTATTACATCCAAAGGTTAATCATACTCTGTGTAAAGGCCCCAAAACATAACAATAATTTTACTGTATTTTTCTTTAGGTTGTATCCATACAATACAGATAACTTTCATATATATTCAAGAAAACTCAGCTTCAAGGAAAACAAATTAGCTTCAAGTCTGGTGCAGGGGCTGTAGCCACACCGCCTTCTGCCCGTGTCTGGTGTGCTTTGCCTGCGTGGCTCCCGCTTGCATGTTTTCCCATGTGTTCCTGGGCCAGCTTGGGAGAGAAAGAATACCGTGTAGTGGGAAGAGAACCAACCTTACAGTCAGACATTCCTGGGTTTGAATTGCTGCCACCACACTGTCTAAAAGTCATGAGTCCTCAGACAAATCACTTCGCCCTGTGATTCAGTTGTCCCCACCAGCCCAGTGACCACCAGGACACGCCACTACACCACTGCGTACCGAGCCCACAGCCGAGTGCCAGGATACATGCCCTGTCTTCCCCACACCAGTTTCTTCCAAACATGCACAGACACCTCTTTCAATCTTTCATTTCAGATGTTACCTCCTCTAAAATTTAAAAAAAAATTGACAGGCAATTGTAGGTCTTTATGAGGTGCAGTGTGACGTCATGGTACATTTATAGGTTGTGCAATGATCAAATCGGGATATTTAGGCTTTCCAACACTTACCATGTCTTTGTGATGAGAACATTCAAAACCCTCTCTTCTAGCTATTTGGAATTATATGATATGATATTGTTTCACCTTCTGTGGTTTCCAAATCCAGCTGTATGTGATAATGCATAGTGCATACTACTGAGACGTAATAATCCATAATAGCATTTGCTCACACCGGTAGGTTGGGACTCCAGTGGGTTGCCTCCAACTGGTTATCTGTTGAAACACTTTATCCTTTTATAAGGGTGAGTCCAGAGTGCACTGAGTAATGCATAATAAAGTTATTTTGGGGGAAAGGAACCAAGTTTAAAGGGAGAGACAGAGAAGGGGAAAAAAAGAAGGGGAATAAGCCCAGTAAAATAATCTCCAATGACTTCATTGTGAAGTAATGAGTTTTACCAGATAACTGCATTGTAGTTTTATCTTTCCAACCAAGATTGTGTTAATGCTCTAAAATTAAATCTCTTGTGAAAGTTATCTGGAATTTCTCAACAAGTTTTTAAAGGGGTTTTATTTTTTCACTGGAGGTCATGCCTCAAGAATTTGTAGGAATTCCGCCTGGAAAGTCATAATCAGTGGAAACTGGCAGTCAGAGCTCATTTATATTAGTCCTCCAGATAAAAATTCCTTCCGTCTTAGACCTGCATTTCAAAAAAGATTATTATCACTCTGGAGAGAATACATCAGTGCAGAAAAAAGAAAGAATGACCTCGAGGATGTCTTTACTGCCTCAACTCAACTCCAGGTCTGCTTCTTTTTAAACATCCTTTGTTAAATTCTCTCTTTTGAAATGTTTTGAAGATGCTCAAAGCGGAGCGTGCCAGAGGAGCGCGTCAGAATGTGAGTCCGCTTGCCATGGGAGTTCGTAACCCGTCTTGGGTGGTGGGAAAAGGAGGACAGGAGGTGGAAATGTGTGGAAACAGTGGTGCAGTGAGTGGGCTAAGAGGAGGAGGAGGAGGAGGAGAGGGGGAGTGGGAGGAGGAGGAGGATGTTTTCCACACAGCAATATATTCTCAGTCCCTCAGGGGCCGAGAGATGGGTGGCTCCCACGAGCTGTGGTTGGGTTTTCAAATGCATGACACATTCATGGAGATGCTTCATGTTAAAGCTTTGGCTATTTTTAACAACAGACCTAAATTTAAACTTAGCCTTTTCATTTCCTTGCACCTCCATTTAAAAGTTATTTATCCTCTCTAAGGCTCAGTCTTCTCATCTATGAAATGGGTTTGTGGCATTGTCTGAGGAGTCAGGCATTCTTATCCTCCCATCACTGGACTCAGCATGTGGTTAGCACCTAATAAAAGTTTATGGAAAACCCATGAGTAAACACCTATTAGCTCCTTCTGTCCTCAGCCCATCGCTAGACTCTCAGAAATGTCAACTCCGACTTGGATACACTAGAGTCTGTTCAAGGAGCCAATCAATAAAATACAAGAAACTAATCCTCTCTTTGATGAGTCTGACATTTGAAGTCTCCAAACATTTTTGAATCAATGCAACTAAATTCCACAAAAGAGACGTGCCAAGTCAGAATCTGTGTGACTCAACCAGCAGTCCGAAGCCCTACCCAATTCTCAAGACCAGGAGCCATACCTAGGAGTCTAAGAATAACTTCTGGGGCCACGTTTTATGCACAGGACCTGTATCAGAGACACTGTCAAACACATAAGGGTGTATCAGGACCAAATGCCCTTCACTCTTCATCCTCCCAGACGCAAGAAGGGGTCAGAGTTGCCCAGCTTCTAGCAGGCCACCAAGCAAAGCTGCACAGAGGAAGCATTCTATTACTAGGAACCCAATCACCCTTATTGGAGTCACTCACTGTTGAACTGAAATCTGCAAGCATCATCAATGCAATTTACACCATTCCAAAAAGCATCTACTAGGAAGGAGACTGCTGTTAGTCTATGTGGTTTTCAGTGCGTAGGTAATTACTTAACAGTAGGAACAGAAGACAGATTCACTTCCAATTGTGAGCTCATTCCTAAGGTCACAAGTGAAAGCTAAAAGAGAAATAAGAGTCCAAAATAAACATCAGTTGGGACCATAAAATACTTCTTTGAAAGTGCCTAGGTTTACGCGAAGGAATTCCACCTTAAACAAAGAGAAATCAAACTCACTGTTCCCAGGTTTTAGAAGCCATGTCCTGTGTCTGCCTCTTTTTATCAATCCATTGCCCACCCTCAAATTTGTTTTCCAAAGAGCCTGGCTTAAGAATCACATGGATCCTGGGTTCTTCTGACTCACACTTTACTTGCTCTAGAGAGGTAAAAAACTAGAGTGATAAACTATCTGTAGGAACAGTCACTGCACAACTGGCCAGAAAACCTCAGTGAGGAAGCCAAGAAATTTAATTTGTTGTAACCTATGATTTCTTAGTAAATATTAACTAATGTTGGAAGTATGCATGGATTTACTTCCCTGGGCTGTTTGAACCTTTTAAATTATAATTTTCTAAAACAAAAAAAAATTTAAGCAAGACTTTTATAGAGTGACTCACAAAAGAATGGTGTTTGGTTAACTTCCCTTACTGCTCTCCAAGCCACCCATCATCTTCAGGGAGATGTTTTTGTACAAATTTGTCCCCTTGACTTCACTTATGGCCTGCTTGATGGATAAGATCCCCTGCAGGTGTTGCAAAGGTCCCTGGAACCACTTTTGTTAAATGCCCGGGCAAACTAACCACTGTGGCTGAGGTATATCTTCCTTACCCTGGCCACGTCAGGATTGAACATCTGATCATTTACTGAAATCCAGAGTCCCAAGGGTCCTGCCTTGTATAATAGCTGGGAACAACCTAGAAGCCAGTGTGTCCTCTAGTTAAGAAAAGCCTCTTCCTGGCCCCACATGCAGAAATCTAGTTGATCTGGAAATAGCTGCTTACATGGGTTGGATTCTTTGAAGCTATTACCCATTACGATTGGTTCATGCATTTATTCCTATCAACCCGGAACACCAGATGCAATTTTCTTTGCCTCCTGTGGGCACAGAACTGCTTTAGGATTTAGAAAACATTCACCACATGTGCCTTAATTTACTGTGGCAATGTTTGGGATATTTATTTAATATAAATATAAATGCCCAGGCAAAGAACGAGCACACTAATGAAGAGAAAAATCAGTTTTAAAGACCAGAGGGGCTGCGGAACATATTATAGGAAGCATATAGGCCGAGGGGGCCAGAGGGCAACATTCACACACTTGGGAGGGAAGGGCTTGGGTTCTGGGGGACCCTGGGGAGACTTCCGGAAGGCCCATTATAAAGACCTTCCAAGTTCCAGGGCTGAGCTCCTGCATTTGATCCTGTGGGTCCAGGGGGCCTGAAGTCCATGCACAAGCATCCCTGGGTGTGAAACAATGACTGTTGGCTCTGTCTTGGCAGGTAAAGCAGGGAGCAGACTGATGGCAGAGGAGAAAGGCTCTGGTACTCCAGAGGATCAAGCTAAAGAAAAGTGGCCTTTCAGGGATCCGGCAGAGACAAAGCCAGGGTGACCTTGCGACACACTTGTAGAATACTCTCTCTCTTCTGTTCTTATAAAATAAGCTCCAGGGGCATAGGCATGCATGTAAAGAAACTTGAAATCTCAACATCTATAAGCCACAAGCCAGGGGACTGCTCACAGGTCTGCAGGGATTGCTTTAGTTTGGTGCCCAGGGAATTATCCAAAAGCACTCATTCCCCAAGAGCAGAGTGTGGATTTTTTCAGAGTGCTTGGTGTGTCTGTAAATTGTCATTTGCTGAAGGAAGCTGCCTCACCCAAAGTTTAGACTGCGGTAAGAGTGGGGTACAACTGCCTCAATCAGAGAACTCTGGCAAAAGCATCCCAGCTCTGGACTCCCAGGACTGACTGTAGCTCAGTGGCAATCACAACTCAGTCCACCTTCCCCCTCAGCACTGTACTGCTCCCCCACCCAAAGATGTGGGTTCCAAGAGCACTTCCTGTTCTACCTCCAGCCTGCTCATTTCCACCAGAGTCTGTGCTCAGGAACCAGTGCTGTGAGGAGGCTGGAGCCCATAGGCTCCCAGAAAGGTCACCCCATAGGATGTGAACCTGACCTAAAGAAAGAGGAGGTCGGAAAGACAGAATGTGTGTGGTTCAGCTGCGAGGACAAATGGCAGAAGAGGATCTTTGGGGAGCAAGATGTGTCACCACGGAAGGAGAACAGGGGCCTCCTTCCCTTCACAGAGTGTTGTGGGTTGGATCTGTAGCATCACCCAGATGCTCGTGTGCTCATATGTGGGACTTTTGGAGGGTGGTTGGGTCACGGTGGCTTACTCAGAAGTGGATTAATCCACCATCAAGTTCAGTGGCTGAATGTGGTCGGGCCTGGTAGGGGAGATGGTCGCTGAGGACATGACTGGAAGGCTCTGTCTCCTTCCCTGCCTCTTCCCTCCTCGCTCCTTCTGCTTCCTGGCCTCCAGGATGTGAGCGCTTCCTTCCCCTAGGCTCTTCCTCCCTGCAGTTCCAGCCTTGGAGCTGGCTGACCAGGTAGGGAGGAGACCTTTGAAGCTGGGAGCCAAAATAAACCTCTTCTCCTGTAGGCGTGTAGGTGTCAGGTGCTGTGTCCCAGAGAGAAGAAAGTGGCTGAGACACAGAGGTAATAACAGGAACTCACAATAGGCTGCTTCTTGGATGCCAGAGTATGGAGTTTCCACCTGGGTTTCTTCTCCTATAAGACCAGAGAAAGACACGAGGGAAACAGTAGTTTCGGAAAATAAACCAGGCATCTCTGCAAGGGTGCAATGGAAGAGGCTGAGTGAAATTTAAGAAAATCCACAAGGATCTTGAGCAATTAAGGGTAGCCAAGGAAACGTTGAGGTCATAGAGACTTGATAGCTTTGAGAAAGCGCACTGTCCTCCCAAAGAGATGTCACATGTTTGCTGTCCCTCCCAGGAACGTCTCATGGTGAAGTTAATGCAGGTGTGGACGGATTAACCCAGAACATCTCCCTTCCGTCAGACAGTTCACCAGCATTGCCATCTGTCACGCAGTGCTCCTGTTTCAGCCCTCTCCAGTAAATTTTCCGTTTCCATGGTGGCCTCAAGAAGCAAACCATGAAAAAGTGGTCAAACTGCATTGGGGATGATGTACAGTTTGGGTATTTTCTCAGGAATTTTCGCAGATCTAGGTGCTAAGGAGGCAACATGGAGTCATGTACTTGGGGTCAAAAGGGAGAAGTCGAGTCTCTGGCAGTGCCAGTACTTCTTCATCCTCTCCTCAAGGGTGTCTTCTCCTTTCTTCAGACCTGAGGTTTTTTTAATCCAGAAGCCATCTGCTAAATTCAAGACAGTTTGATGGATCTTCCTTCTATTCTTAATATACCTGAACTATTTATTTCTATGTATATGCGTGTGTCCAGTTGTTGAGTCATAATTAGTTACGAATCACTTGGTGAGGTTAACCAGGGAAGACATTATATGAAAACACCGTTTTGCGTTTTGTAATCATTCTCGCAAAGACAAATTCTTTCTGGCTCTCAGCCATAGGAAACAAGATGTTTAATTTCAATGTGAATTTCCTGATGCTGCATTTCAGTAAATAACACAGCGTGACAGATGAGAAAAGCAGTGACCGTGACGATATGATGGCAGGGCGCTGTGCAATCGCAGGAGGGGAGGAAGCTGGGAGAAGAGAAGCTGCATTTTCAACTGCAAAGCTGGCACATGAAACTTAAAATTATAAAGGTAGGCCGCAGAATTCTTTCAGACTGGTATCCTTACATAATATCAGAATCGATCCACTGTTTAGATGGTACCTGTGCTCCCTTTTTTAATGTCTTTCCCATCCCACTCTTCGTTTTTCTTCCAGATTTTGTGTATTTTGCAAAGACCAGAAAATGCCAAAATGCCATGGAGAGCAGGTGTTCTCATCCTGGTCTAACTGCTGAGAAAGTAACCAGAATCTCCTGAAGGAGCTCTTCTCCTGTGAGCTTTTCCACCCAAGGGGGAACCAGGAGAGAGGAACAATCAGGGCCAGTGGACTGGAAGTTTCCTCATCACTGAGATCCATGGAGAAGCTGGGATGGCAACAAAACATTCACTGTCCACCTCTTCTGGGCAGGACCAGAGGCTACAGCTGACCATAGAAGTAGATTGTGCCTCCAACCCTGCCGCACACCTCTGAAGCTCCCTGTGTCAGACAAAGTCAACCTCTTTGCTAGGGTAGCCCTGGAAGTCTTCTTCCTCTCCCTCCCCCCCATTAAGTCTAAAGCGCATATTTTTGTGATACCTACCTTATGTGATTAGACGCAGAGGATGTGGCTGTTCAACACTGTACCCACTAGCATTCAGTGGCTCGCATAAAGATGGACTCTCACTTCAAATATATCTTGAAGAGAGTTGAGGAGGATGAAAGAAAGGCTGCGTTGAGGGAATAAAGAGGGCCGAGCCCCACACTTAGGCTCGGGACTCTGGAAGAAGAGGACCCTGCAGGCCACCAGGGTTCCAGCTGGAGATGTTAGCATTAGTGCTAAGCAGTTGCGCAGACAGGCAGAGAAAGGGTATGAGCCTCTTCTGAAACCCTGTGATTGGCTCTTGGGTCGGTCACGTGCATAGGGCCGTCACTCCTACTGGTTCCCAGTGCTAGAGTGGCATTACAAGAACCTGGGATCAGCAGTAGGGAGACACGGATGGTGGGAAACATGCCGCATGGTTATAGACCTCAGGGCAAAGTCCCTGGACTCTGGGACAATTAGAGTCACATCAAGACCTCAGGGACCTCGCATTCCCAGGAGAGGTGCAGACAGGTCGGCAGGAGGGACCTGAATGAGCTCGGGCGTGGGGCTCAGGGAGACACAGGGCAAGGCAGTGGCAGGAAACACAAGCATGGCTGCTGCTGCAGGGCGCCAAGGGCACTGCGGAGCCCACACTCGGGTCTCCACCGGTGCTCCACCACAGGCAAACAGCTTCCACGGAAAAAGCAAACAGTGGGAGGAATGTGCTCCTAAGTGCCTGGTGCATGAAGAATATTTCGTTTATGGTTAAACTATCACCAGTCCTGAAAAAATACAAGCAAACTTTCTTTTGTCCTTATTTTCCACCCTTGCTCTGAGTAAGGAGAGACTGGATGGCAAAGGGTATTTTACAATGAAATAAAGATGTTAAACTTTCTCTGCATGTACACCTGGGACATGAGGACATTCATAACCCTCAAATGGGTCATTTCAATTGGAAATCTAGGTTGAAAGAAGAAAAAGACTTGGATTGACTTGGAAACTGAGTGGGCAGCTGAGGCGCAGGGACAGGGCCCTTCTGTTTGGGCAGAGGAAAGATGACTTGGCAACATCTCCCAGCAACAAGAAACCAGCTGAGTATTAAGGGAGAGGTGTGAGTCCTTAACCCCCAACACAGTGGGTATTACTACTATTGCTGTAGAATGGTGCAGGAGGTCAGCTGACAAATGTCCCCAACAGAACAAGGGCAGCAGACAGTAGGGAAGACTGAGAGATGGCACTTAGTTTCAAATATCTGCCTGCTGTTTATTTCTTGTGTTTCCAAATCATCCAAATGAACAAATAAAAATAAAAGGACACAACTAACAGATCACAGAAGGCAGAGACATAAGTGGGTAGTGTTTGGGTCGGAACCCTTGTGATCTTGCGCTATTGAAGGGACTGGGGATTTATTAAATGGGAAATGCTTACGTGGGTGTTTTCCTTTCTGTTTGTTGTTGCTTTTCCAACACCAAATACTACCATATTAACCAATATAATAGGTATAGCTATTGAACCCTCACCTACACTGAGCACTGCGTGCAAGTTTAAAGTGGATAATGGCCCCCTGATGCTGGTATATCAATTTCCACATTGCAGATAAACTGGAGGGAGGGATATTCAGCCACTGGAGGAAGGGGTGGAAGTGCAGTTTAGTACGGGGGTCTGTGCCCTTCAACTGTGCCACTGCTGCCCTTGATACCCTGCAAAGAACAAGCACAGTACACTCTGTGAACCCCACTGAATCAGGTGCTGTATGAACTGCAGGTGCTGGTGCAGGTGTGGCCACAGGGAAGGAAGGGACTGGAGAGGTGCCCTGGTGGGAGAACAAACTGGCATGAAGGGCAGAACCCAACATGGCACAGTCTAGTCCGTTGTCATTAATGGCACTGTTTTTACAGCAAGAGAACCAAAACACAGTCCCTGAGCAGCATGCTGATGGGTCCCAGCAAGAGTGCCATGGTGTCCGGCTGCTTTGAATAGGCTGGCACCTCAGGCTCAGAGAGAGAGGTGTGGGGGCCTTGCTGCCACCCACAGGCCCACCAGCCCTGGTTCTGGGTGTGCAGGGGCTGCAGCGGTGGGGTTGGCCATTGGATGCTGTTTCTTGTCCAGCTGAAGAAGAATCTCCAAAGAGATGTGTCGTTCTGGACAAAAGAGAATCAAAAGGAGGTGGTCCCGTGGCTTGATGTCAGAAACATGCTTGGGTTTACATCTGAGTTTGATCACTGAATTAGACCCCGTCAGGGTGTTTGTTTCATATCTGTGAAGTTCAGTAGAAGAAAAACAACAAAGGCGATAGGAAGCTGGGCTGAGACTAAATTTTGACTTGAATCAAAGAAATCTGCCTCAGTACAATGCTTCTTTCTGACCTCTTACCCTCCCTAACCAATGGCCTGTGGATTTATATGTGGGTGGTTTATCATATCCTTAAACTAGTTCTCTTACCACCTTTTGTTTCCTATTAATCTATGAGACTCTCCAGAGTCTGCACCCTGTGATCAGAATGCCATATACAGCACTTTACATTTACCTATACTCTACACTCTGGGAGGCCGAGGCAGGAAGATCAAAGTTTGAGCCCAGCATGGACAATTTAATGACTTAGAATGTGACTCAAAAAAGAGTATGGAATTGGGGATATAGCTCAGCACAGAGGTCCTGGGTTCAATCTCCAGTGCAGCAAGACCAAAACCAAAACCCAAAACCCAAACCCTTACTCTAGAACAGCACTGTATGGTACTTTACAGTTCACAAAATAATTTCATGTGCACTCCTCATGGGATGTAGTCACTACTCTCCCAGACTTCCCTAGTTCTCAGATGGCAGTGACAAAGCAGTGGTGGGTGGACTAATGGTCAGGTTTTAGCATCAGGCACAGACTCTGATGATTATTCAATTTCTCTTTGTCACCTCCTTCTTTCTACCTTTGAGCCCTCTGAACATATCTCAGTTACATGTCCTCAGGCCTGGTACCTCCCAAAGAGGGTTCCAACAGCCAAAGCAAACCAAGAGATAGCAGCAGCCAGCCCAGGCTCTCTCGCTCTCCCCTCCAGGCAGACAGCCTGTGCTGGTCACTCAGACACACCAAGACCTTGACGTTTTCTGACCCAGTTTGAGCAAAATGATATAGATGACAGCCTGCCTGGTAGCGTTTTAAGATGAATGTGTTAATTTAAAACTTAATTCTACTAAAATATGTATTAAGGTGATGTTTTTAAAAACTCCTAACAGTTTTTAGAGTGGTGTAGAGTTCATGGCAAATTAAGAGCAGAGATTTCACAGTTCCCTCTGTGCCACACATACATGGCCTCCCCCAGTAAACATTCCCACCAGAGTGGCACCCTTATCATCCCTGGTGGGGCCACATGGACACATCATAGCCCATCCATGGTGAATTCAATCCCACTTAGAGGCCACACTTGCTCTTGTGGGTCCTGTGGGTTTCGGCGCAGTAGAAGGACATGGGCCCGCCACTGTACTGTCTGTGTCAGTCACTTCCTTATCAGTGAGACACAGCACTCGAGGCCCGCAGCTTAGAAGAGGGGAGGTTTCTTTGGCTCACAGTTTCAGAAGGTTGAGTCCCTGACCACTGGGCTTGAACACAGAAACAGCAGGACAGAAGGCTCTGGGGGAGGAGAGATGCTCAGGTCACAGGGGCCAGGAAGCAGGGAGAGAGGGAGGGGCTGGGGAGGGTAAATACCCTTCCAGGTCACACACCCAATGACCTGCCCCTTCTGGCCAGTCTTGCTTCCTAACAGCGCATTTCACTGTAGCATCCCTGTGATGCAGTCCCCCTTCCAAAGTCCCACCTATGAGCCCACGAGGTTTTGAGGGGACATTCAGATATAAACCATAATGACATTATAACACTTTTCATTGCTGTAAAAGTCACCTGGGCTCTGCCATCCAACCCCTCACCTACCCCTGCAATCATTTGCAATGACTGATCTTTTACTGTCTCCGAAGTTCTGCAGCTATAGATATTCATGCTCAGATGTTTGTGTGGACATACATTTTCAACTCTTTTGAGTAAATACCAGGGTGTATGTTTGCTGGATTATATGGTCAGAATGCGTTTAGTTTTTGCAAGAAACTGACTGCCCAGCTGTCTTCTTAAGCAGCTGTGCCATTTTGCAGCGAATGAATTTCCTGTTGTTTCTGTCCTTGCCAGGATTTGGTGCTGCTACGTTCTAGGTTTTAGCCATTCTTCACAGCTTGTCATGGCATCATGTTGTCTGAACTTTCTCTTCCTTGAAAACGTGGCATGAAGCATTGTTTCATTTGGCAGTTTGTCATCTGTCTATCATCTCTGGGAAGGCCAAGGTGACTCTTTTAGTTCTGCCTGGGAACCACCCATGCTGGGCTCATGCAGATGGGCAGCAGGGAAAGCCAGTGAAGTATCTCCTGCAAGTGGGCTAACCACAGGTGAAGCAGCATTAGAACATTCCCTTTGGAGGTAAACTGACACTTTTGCTCATCTCTTGCCCCATGTTCACAAGGAAGAGGGGCTCGCTGTGATCTTACAGGTTTAGCAGTGAGGCCACCATGATGGCTATAGAGAATTTGACGTAAGAAACTAAATGCCCCACCCGCCTTGAGAGCATGACGCTGGGGTCCAGGTGAGCAAATGCATGGTGTTGTGTCCCTGTGCTGCATCCCTCCATGCCCCTGGGAAGATGACAAAGCATGTTCTCCTTTCTCTGTCCTCCTTCCTTAGCTTTACTGTGGCTTTAGTTAATGAGGAAGAAAGGAGGTGAAAGGGAGAAGGTGGAGGAAAACCACCATACGGAGGGTCCCAGAGCAGAAGTGGTGGCCAGCAAGATGAGCTACCGTTGTCACCTCTCATCGCAGCACAGGCAGAGCATCCTGGCGCCGAGGACCTCGGCTGTTCCCTGAGCTGAGAGCTGCCTGTGAGGAGACAGGAAGTATGTTGTCCAGAGTCTGCAGCCGAGCTCCACTTCTGGTGAGGGGAGCGCTATGTCCCTGCTTTAGCCACTGGAACAAGGCAGAAGGGACACTGTCCACTCCCAGGCATGTCCATTCCCAGGTGTGGTCATGAGGGGGTCTGGCAGCTCCTGTGTGACTGGAGTTGGGTCTTTGGTGTGGTGCCGCACACTGGCCATAGACAGCCCTCAAGCTCAGAGCACGAGTTTGAATGCAGAGCCTTCAGCTTTCTCTTAGCGACTTTGGCCCTCAGTACAAAATCGTGATTGTCTTCACATCTCAGGAGCAGCGAGGCCATGTTGCTTTGTTTTGAAAGTTTAAACAGAGTTTGGTTCCAATTGGGTTGAAATTGAGTGTTGTTAATCCTTAGGGTTAAAATATTAAGATATTTCCTTGCCATTTGCAGATATCCTGACTCTAGTCCCCAAATGGTCTGGTCCCGGGAGCCTAGTTTGTCATTTCAGGGATGGCCACTTGCCAGCCTCCTGCAGCTTTCAGACCCCAGCTGCCTTTCTCTGCTCCCCAGTGAGAGAGGCTGGAGGCCTGGGCTCGATTCCTGGGCTACGGAACCCTCGTCACCCTCTGCACCCTGGCTGCGTGTGTGCCCTGAAGCCTTCTGCTGGGACTGTGGGGGGTGTTCTATGTTGTGTGCATATACAATTTTTACCTTCAGCAGGACATGTTTGCAGTACATAAGGACCACATTCCGCGGGGACTGGTGCACGCACACAGCACATTTCAGTTCCCTTCTTCCCCTCCCACCACCCTGGTATTTTTCCAGTGTCAGATTCATTTATTTATCTTATAGCACCTTATAAAGTTAATTATCAGATATACAGGTTAAAAACAAGACTAATAAGCCAAAGAACATGTAAATGTAAGAAAATTATATAAAATCCTCTCCCCCTGCTGAGTGGATATCTATCTATCTGTCTGTCTGTCTTCTAGTCCATCCATCAGTGGAGATACAATCTGCATGATGTAAAATTAACCATTTGAGCGCACAGTTAAGTTACATGTGACACATCCTCTCATAACATTGGATGACTATTTTTTCTATTTGGCTTCAGAACAAGGCTGCCTGCTGGCTGTGGTGGTGACACCTGCAACCCCAGCTACTCAGCAGGCTGAGGCATGTGGTTTGCAAGTTTGGGATCAGCCTGGGCACCAAAGCTAGAATTTGTCTCAAATAAACAAAGCAAAACAAAAAATAACAAGAATAAGAATAAAACAAAAACAAAACCCCAAACCAATTTTATCACCCCAAATAGAAATCCTGATTAGTTTAACCTTATTTGACACCATAGCTGTGTGGACACTTCCACTGTGCAACTTTGAAGTACTATTTCCATTAATTTTGTGTTAGTGTTTTCAGTGGACTCACTTTCCTCCCTTGGTTCACGAATACTTGGGGTAGAACTGCTGTTCTAATGCTGCAGCTGCTGTCACAGAAGATCCAGCCCCAGTGTGGTAGCAGAGAAGGGCCGTGGGTGGAGTCTTCATGTTGCCACCTCAGCTACCCTGAGCAGGTACCTAAAATTAATTACCATTGCCTTCTCAAAAATGTCAGCATCTCTTTGCAGTACGTCTCAAAGTAGCTGGCTGATGTTTCCTTCAATTATCCGGCACTCAATGGCTATGAGAGTGTGCTGTATTTAACAATTACTTGTGGCTTGATGCTTATGAAAACTAACTTGTGTGCTTTTCCTATGGATTGTTCAGAATGTGTAATATAGTAAAAAGCAATTTGTTAATGTGACTGCAATAATACCAAAGTATTTAAACACCTACCTTCCCTTCTCCCACTCCTGTGTATATGTAAGTAAAATAGGCACAGCTGTACCCTAGCAAGAAAAATAAAACAGAACTTCAAATTCCGAAAAAGTCAGTGTCTATTTGTCCAAATGAGTGTTATAAAGATATTAGAAATAATAAGATTATAATAATAGCTTCTCATCCAATGCAAGTATTTTGCTAAGTTTAAAAATGTCCTTTCTAGGCAGGAGAAACCTAATTACCTATGGATTTACCTGTGGAAATGGGGCTCAGCCGGGTTAGCTCACTGAAGACACAGAAGAGACTTTGGGTAAACTGTGGATGTTCCCAGAGCCCACGTACTGCACAGTGTACCATGGCATGGTAAAGGGGACATTCATATTTAAACTATTAAAAATTGCTGCACGGGGGACTTCTCTTGAGAATTATTCATTCATGTAGTGTTTATTCTACTCTGCCACTGTCATAGGAAAAACAAGTTAACATGTTTGGTATCTTTATTATCAGGCTTACAAAAATGCTGAAATGTCTTAAAGGGGCAAGCCTCTCTCTAATTTTTCCTACCCTGATTTTATTTCTTTTACTGAGTTTCAGAGATGTTTATACAGATTCTGGAAATTTTTCTTATATTCCTAATGAAAACTTGACTCAGAAAGTCTTCATTTGAAAAATGTATAAATCTCACTGTGAAAAGCCCTTTGACTTCAGTTTTCTTTACTCTTTACACAGTTGAAAATACTTTTATGATGGGGCGGCTCTACCACAATTAAACAAACATCCCGTAAAGAAATCCAACTTGTCAAAACTGGCTTGTTAGATAAGCTTGGAACCATTATCTGAGTAACAAACCAGATCTGAACTTGGATAGCGACTGTGGTTTATGGGTCCTCCGATGACCTCATTGTCATAATAAATGAGCACATCAGGGCTCCTTCTCCAGCAGCCGAGTCCTACACGCAGTGCTTCGCATGACTTGCAAAACACACAAACGTCTGCCACGCTGAAAGATAAATGTGTCCTACGCTTCCTTCATGTGCGGTGTTACTTACTGCT
This sequence comes from Dinomys branickii, assembly GCA_004027595.1. Taxonomy (NCBI): domain Eukaryota; kingdom Metazoa; phylum Chordata; class Mammalia; order Rodentia; family Dinomyidae; genus Dinomys; species Dinomys branickii. The sequence continues at coordinate 58,632 of PVLD010004725.1, read as the reverse complement.
CCAGCCAGGGCAGGCCATCCCCGAAGTCCGCTCCCGACTGAGATGTCAGGAGTGAGTGTGTCACTGCTTTCTGCACACCCAGTGGACCGAAGTGTCACCACCTGGGGGCATAGAACCTGCAACGTGACCCTCTTCCTGTCTTGAGTTCTTCCCCAGGTGTCCTCACCCACAGTTCTTCCCCTCACACTGTGACCTTGCCGGGCTGAAAGGATGTCATCCGAGAAGAGCTCTTTCCTAGCAGCTGGGAGGAGGCGGACATGCACAGTCCTTCTCCACGCTGAAGGCTGCAACACGCCCCACCCTGCGCTTCTGACCCAGCCCTCCCAGCCACACCCTCTCTGGGGTGGTGCCTCCTCGTTTGTGCCCTTGGCCAGGAATTTCAACCCAGAGGGAATGTTGCCTTCCCTCTACCTCCACTGCCATGCAAAGCTGGCAGTGTCTGGAGACAGTGTCGATTATCACAGTTAGGGGCACTGTTGGCATCTACTGAGTAGGCACTAGTCCTGTGTTACCCAGGACGATTCCCTACAACAAGAAACTTCCCAGCCCCAGATGTTAGTAGTAGCTATATTGAAAAATCTGCTGCCGGAGGCCTTCAGTATGAAGGCAGGATGTCATCCCTTCCTTCTCCATCCATAAAACCCTGAGAAGTGCTTTTTATGTGTATTCAGTATTGAAAGAGAAAGAAAAAGTTTACTGAATTCAGAGAGGGCATAATGCACCAACGAAAGAGCCAAGTGTTGTTGCTGAGCTTGGACAAGTCCCATTTCCCCCACAGACGCCATTTGCCCATTTCCACAGTACCATTCTGGCTCTGACTTTGACAGGAGCCTTGGCAATGCAACTTCTACAATAATCTAGGCCTTGATTTTCTTACATGTAAAGTGAGAGTATTGGGACTTGACAGATAAGTTTGACAGGAAAATAAAACCAGATCACAAATATGACACAATTTGAAAATTTACCATAGATTTGAACTTTTTAGATATGATGTTATATATTTTATACTTTTCCTGTATGCTCGCATTTTCAACAAAGCTTAAAAAAGAACAAAAATCACCCATTTCCTCTGAAATAGTGAACTGGCATTTTTAAGTTATTTGAAGTCTCAAAATTTGTTTTTGGACATAAAGCAATGAGTTGTTTTAATTTTCAAAGTTTTGTTTAAATATTTAAAAAAATCACAATGACAGTTCTTGGTTTTAAGAGATAGAGGGAGATTAGGGAAAAATGTATCAGTTATTTAAACCAATTTGTTAAATGCCTCACAGCAAGAGAACTATGAACACAAGGCTTTAGTGAGTGTATTAGCATCCAGACACTAGAACCAAACCCAAACGAATCAATTTGTAAACAGAGAAAGTTTATTCTGGCTCAATATGTTAGTCTGTGATTGATCTGGGGCCTGTGGAAGGCAGCACATCATTGCGTTGGTGTGTGGTAGAGCAAACCTTTTAACCTCATGGTCAGGAAGTAAAAAAGAGGAAAAGGAAGGGCCTGGGGTCCCATAATCCTCTCCACAGCTATGTTCTCAGTGAACTACAACCTCCTCACTAGGCTCTGCCTCTTAAAGGTGCCACCACCTACCAGGAGCACCAAGCTGGAGTCAACAGCTGTAGCATGTGGGTGTTTGGAAGACATTCAAGATCCAAAACCGAGCAATGATTGAGGCCCAAACCAAATAAGGACATCAGATAGTTTGTGAGGACGTCAACAGGCTCGATCTTCCTCTTCATCTCCCAGCTCTGATCAGAACTATTGGCCTTAGTGTCCACTAATTACATTCCAGCCTAACTTCCTGTTCACTCATCTGTGTGCAACAAATCCCAGGTTTGGATCAGCAGAGTGATTTCTAAATTGACAGCGTCTCTTTCCCTTTCTCCCTGCCTGAGCACATGCTCCTATCTATGATCTTTGATCAAGGAAACACTTCAGCTATACCCCACTGACAATCAAAATCACTCACCAAAGTCAATAAATACTCTGAGCTCTTGGTGAAAGGAGCTGTCAAAATGAATCATAATGGACGCGTGTCAACATCCTCAATAGAAATACCAGAGTAAAGGAGCATGACCCCTTGTGTAATTAATTGTCCTCACTGGGGATTGAGAAGGTTAGGTGGGAGTAAGTCCCGTGTTGTGACTGGATGAACACTGCCCTCCTAAGACAAAAAGATTCCTTTCTTCTACAAATAAGTGTCCTTGTTGAATATTAGGCTTCATTTGCCAGCCCTCTTGTTCACATTGCTTAAACCCTCTAGTTTGCCGATTTGCTCATCATAGCTTATTCTTGTTTTGTGAGCTGGGAAGTGACACATAGGGTCATCACTGAGGTGATGTCACAAGTCCTGGCTGTAAATTGGTAGTGATGTGATAGAAGCTGTTCACCAAGAACCTCTGTGTCAGATCCCCAACTGGGGAGAGGCACCTCTGTACCTCTAGATGAGCTCTCCTCATTCTTCATGACCAGGCTGCTGTGTTCTGCATGCGCCCTTCAGGGTTATCCATCCCTACTTCCGCTGCTCTGCACTTCCTTTGCAAACAGATCCACCCAGGTTTCGTGTTAAAGTAGGGCTGAACCCAATTTCCCAACCAGTATGCAACGTGATCCCCACTCGCAGCAAAATCACTCTTCGTCTGCTATTTCCTCCTGAGGCCTAAGAAGGTGGACATCTGCACAGCTGCACAGGGCTCCACCCCAGGGGAAGGGCCCTTGCCATGTGACCTAGTGCTGCTCTGTCCGCTCAGGGTTCCCATTAAGATGCTAGAAGGTTTTTGCTTAATTTATCCTCGGGCTGACTAGCTTCTATGTCTTAGACAGTGGATGCTTTTATAAAGAAAATGCTCTTGGCCTGTAAATCTTTATGTTTTTATTTAAAGCGTCCACAGCAAACGTAAAAATTGATTTCCTTAACTGTTTTTTCTTAATTCCAAATAGTGCCATGTGCATTGGTGCAGCTTCAAGGAGCAGGAAGGCCATAATTCACCAGATGTGAGGCTATTAGGCTTCATTTCCTGCAGCAATGAATTAGCAACTCTCTTTGCCTGAAATGGAAGGTTGTCACCAGAATAGCTCAAGACTCCGTGGCAAGTCCAATTAACATTGTTTCTTCAGGAGGACCCAGGTGAAGGATGAATTAATGAGAGGCAAATGTGATAGGAAATAGCCCAGTTTCAAAAGCCAGGCAGGGGCAGGTAGTAGCAGCAGTGAATATAATTTTACATGTCCCATACCATAAATGTTTCAAAAATTACATAAGGGTTACCTGTATCTATTATTCTAGGTGAGAGAAATTGATCATGTCTTTCCTTCAATTCTCTGGAAAGAAATGCTTAACTTGTGCTTTTATTATTTTATTCATTCTTTTTTTTTTTGCATTGTACTTTTCAACAGTATTTACAAATAACAGAAAAATAAAATTGAAATGTGCACAAGCTATTTGAATTTCTTAGGGGCATAATTAAGGCTAGAACACTGAATCGTAGGGTAGGGTTAATATTTAAAATATTGTTTTAAACATATACTAAATTTTATAATACATTTTCATATATTTCATTCCATACTGATGTTTTTATATTTAAGATGTGAATGATTTTAGAAGAAACATGTAGTACCCCTTAACCTATCTCTCACCCTAATGGACAGGATATTCTTGATCTACTTGCAATTAAGATCCTTAGTATTTAAGGTAGATGTATGGGTTTATCACCTCTCTCTCACTATAATAAAATATGTGAGATAATTCACTTAGAAAGAATAAAGGTATATTTTGGCTCACAGTCTCATAGATTCCAGTCCATGGTCTATTGGTCCCAATGTTTTGAGCATGTGACCAAGTAGCAGGTCAAGCAGGTGTGCATGACGGCCAAACTGTCCAACTGATCATGGGCCAGGAAGCTAAAGCAAATGAAGAAGAGACTGGGGTGCCCTATTTTCTTTTGAGGACACAATGTCAATGATTGACGTGAAGTCCTAATTCTCCGTAGCTGAGCTATTTCCCAGAAGCACCGTGGTGGAGACAAAAGCCTTTAACATGTGGGCCTGTTTAAGATCCAAACCATAGCAATTAAAAATTTGCTCTTAGAATAAAATGTTATCTGAAATTGACTTTGTTACTTTTACTTGATAATGAAAAAAGTTCTAAAATACAATGATGGAAATATATGCTAGTGTTAATACAACATAGTGCACATATTTGAATGGGTAGAAAATTATGAACGGTTTTCTGTTATTTGTGCATTTGGTTAATAATCCTGTCTACACCACTGAGGATTCCAGTAGACATGCACAAGAAGTGGAAGGTCCAGTCCTTGCCATTTAGGAAGGTAGGAGCCTGGCAGGAGGCTGGAGGATTGTTCCTGAAACAGTGGACAGTAACTTCAGGCAGCACACAGGGAAGTCCAAGCCTGCATGGTAGTGAGACATGGTAGTCAAAGACACAGGACAAAAGATGAGATTAGCCAGCAAAGTTTGCTCTGCTTTCCCTAAGAAAATTTTCAAAGGAGAGTTGTCCTTGAAGGATGGTATGTACAATTCACAATAATTATCACTCTTAAAATAAATTTTCAAAGCCTCTGTAAGAGCAGGGCATGTGAACTTTAGAGTTCTTATTGCTGGTCTCGCTAGTATCAGAAAATCCATTCCTTTGCCACATAGAGACAGTATGGATCTTTGAAACTTGACATAGAAAACAAAATCACCGAGACACTAAAAATGCAAGTTAAGTGTTTCAAGTTACCCCCGCTGAAGGATAAGAGCTAAGTTGTCTTTTTTACCATCTCTGGGTCTCTTTGTGTACCCTGCTTTTACCCTGAGGCTCTCGGCAGGCTGCTGCTCCTCCTGTGTGCTGTGCATGTTCCTCCCCCTGTGAACTGGTGTTGCTGTCTACGGTGCCTGAAACGACCAATTCTACCTTCTTACTGTTTTGCATTTCTCTTCTAACTCCTGTGCATTTTCAAGACGTGGCTCTAACTCTACACCCAAGCTCTTCTCCATCCATTTCCATTCCTTTCAGCTAGTCGGGCAGAAAAATCATCTCTTCACCCTAGAAAGACATGTGATAGATGATAGGTAGATATAGATAGATAGATAGAGGACAGATAGACGGATGGATGATGGATAGGTACATACGTGTCACATGCAAGAACCACGGTAGGAGATCAAGGGTACCAAAAGTCTCATTTTTGCTGAGAGAGACATGATTCTGTTGGGTGAGACAAACAAAAAGAATGATCCTTTGGATCTCAAAGTCGGTGGCACATCATGAGCCTACAGTCAGACCATAAATACTGAAGGAATTAAGCCTGTTCGTTTAGAATGTAAAGTGTCCCTCCTCCTCAGTCACTGGCCATTTAATTCTACTGCACCAGTAAATTGGATCGTCCTGCCTTGTCGTCATCAGGTGCCTAGGAAAAACACAATTAAATCAAAGTCAACACTCTTTTATTTATTTATTCAGAGATCTGGGAAAAAGTGATATCACATTGAAGGGTCTGATTGTGAATGAAATGTATTGAAAAAGTCTTACATCAAAAAGTGTGTGTTGGCAGCTACCCACCACATCATGTGATAGATACAAGAAGGATTTTATGTGGATGTGAGCTATGGTTTTATTGCTGTTGTATCAAATAAGTTAAGCCTCCTCTGATGGACTTTAAAAATGTTTACCTTCTCTAGGCCATTACTTAACTTTGCAATTATTCAGAAAGTGAGCTCATGTGGAGAGGAGAATATAGTAAATAATCTGAACACATGGTATTAAAAATCAGAGTTTCCATCTGGTATGTTCAAATAGATTTGATCTCTTTGTTGATATTTCCTATGTATTGAGTCATTGTCATCAAGTTTTCTGTTATTGAATATATGCCCTGAATACATTAATAGTAGCTGCTTTCAAATCTTTAACTGCTAAATCCACCTTAGAGGGTGTCTCGGGGAAATGCTCATTGATTGCTTATTGCCTTTCTGAGTACCAGCCACACTCTTCTGCTTTTGAGCATGCTTCACATCTTTTAAGAATTAAACACTGTACACTTTAGACAGCAGAAGTCTGTATGTGCTTTTGTTTACCCCTGAGGATGTTCTTACTAACACTTTTCGTTTGCTTCCTTTTTTCTTATTTTCTTTTAAAAGGTATAACTAGCCCAGACAGTAGCAGACTTGTCACTGCTATCTCTGATTAGATGTTTTTTAAAATATTCTTATTTCATCTTTTAGCCTGGTTTCCAAGGGGTCAACTATGCCTGCATGGCCCTGTGGCCAGCCAGGGATGGTGAAGCCATGGTTCTCTTAGCAGGCCTGTGGTTTGGAGAGCTTATTCTAAGCCTAGGCCTTGTCAAGTGTGTCTTTTCTTATTTTCTCTGGACATTTTCAGGCCTCTCTGCATGAGGCACAGTTGCTAGACAAGCAGGAGCGAGCAGTGCTTATCAAGCCTGTGCAGTGATGCTGTTTCCAGGGTCCCTGGTCCAGGGCCTATGCCCAGCAAGACTGGCAGGTGGCCAAGCAGAACTGAGAGTTTCTCACTGGCTACTTGGCCGAGATGATCCTCCTGCCCCTCCACACCAAGTCAGCCTCCTGCTGCAACAAAACTGTTGTTTTCCACAGACAAATTTGGAAGATTTCCAGGTCACTGAATGACTATGTCAAATCTGTCCACTTTGTGGTTGTTTAGAGTGAAAAAAGCTTGTTGAACTCTCATAGCCGAAGTTCTACCACATACCTGACACCAGCATCTTGCTTTTGTTGAAGATTTTTAAAGTTTACTTTTGGTTTATCTGTGATGCCAGGCATGAATTCCTGACAGGTGGCTGTGTGCCTCTGCACAGAGGAAGGTGGTCTGATACTAGGTCAGTGCATCTGGAAGGGAGAAAGGGACCAGATTTTCAGTTTTATGAACATTAAAGACAAACATGGTCAATGAATTATGTTTCTCAACCAGGTGTGTAGTCTTTTAATTGGCAATATTCTTAAGTGCTTTCCGATGCACAACAGGAAAGTTATTTTTTAAACAATTACGATACTTGAAACTCTTGGGGCCAGTTGCCAACTTAGGCATAAAGAAAATGGTGAAAGAAAAATTTGGAAGAGAAATACTTGCCCCAGCTTGAATGAGGGACCACACATCCAACCCACTCGTGCTGCAGGCCCCTGTGTTTTTGTTTTTGTGAACCTCGCAGGGTCTTCATCAATATCATTCTCAAATGTCTGATGACTGACCACACAGCTGTTCCGACTCTACTGTGTGAGCTGAGCTGGTGCTCATTTGCTTGTGTTGAGGCAGGTGTACTTTGCAGTACACTTACACAAGCTGCTGCAAGCTCAACTCTGCCACCAAGGGACGTGAGTCCAGCCTTTGTGCTTCATTTGCCATCAGCAGTATTGAATTTGAGATCTGATATTCTATCAGGCACAAGCATCTAACCAAGAATTATATCCTACCGAGTTGGAACAAAACCAAACACACCAAAATCAATCAATCAATAAATGAATAAATAAATAAACAAATCAAACAAAATAACGAACCCAAAACCCTCCTTACATACTCTTGCCACTTCTGGGAAATGAGTTTTGGTATCTTTATAATTTCTAGTTGCTTTCTTATTTTTCTCGTTTCTTGAGAAACATGCAAGAATGTATTTTAAAATGATGGCTTCTCTATTAGACACTTTCTGCTTCTTCATAGTTTATACTTAGGGTTTATAACATATTTATGGCCAACCCACCTTGTACAAAGTACAAAATTCAGTTTATCAGCTTAATTCTCTGTGAATAAAAGCTTAGATGAAGGAGGTAAAATGTGTTCCAAACCATCCATTTTATAAAACAAAAATAATTTATGCCATAGATGTAACATAAATCAATTGACCTAGATGTAAAGTACTGAAGACATCTTTTAGACATGGTCACTACAGTGCCCTTCTGTAGGAAGCATAGGTAAGATCTCAGCCAGGGTTCGGTCCCTTCCTATTTACCTTCTGAGTAAGAAAACCCAGGTGACTCCTATTCTGCTCTGTTGTGCATTACAACACTGTTTCCACTACCTGTGAAGTCTGCAAGCTGCACCATTTAGAAAGAATTAGTCACTGTGTGTTTTCGTTTTCTGGCACACCTCCATCCTGTGATTTGCTACTACTCTGAAGTGTGTTCATATTCAGCGGTAGTAAAACTAACTTCAAAATATACACTGCCTCGGTCAAAGCAGCTTGCTGGGCTCTTGCTCCCTCATGCTGCTTTCTGATAGTGCCAGGCAGCTTCTTTTTGTCCACTATTGTCAATTCCAGGAAGCAAGAAGAATTTTCAGGCCCCCACTGTCCCTGCCCTTCACTTTCTTTGACACCCTCTTCTCCAGGGATGACTGCCAGTCTGCCTCTCCATTCAGATAAACAAGGGCACAAAGCACCTTCCCCTTCCAATAGGCCTTCCGAAGAGGCTGCCATCAAGGCTTGTCACAGACATAGAGCTGGTGACAACCTTGACTGATGACGTCACCTATTGACTGTCAGCCAAAGGAAAGGGGGTTTAATTACAATGGAAGTAATTAGGCTGGGAATAAACAATGACTTCACAGGCATGCTGGACCACATACATTGCCATGGAGGCCCACAGGCACCTTGGGGGCCAAGTCATAAATCCCATAAAGCCTTCTGCACTTAGCGCAGCCCCTAACTCAGGGTAGGCTGTGGGTATAATAAATATTTGCTCAGTGAATGACTGAATGAAATGGGTGGGTGACTAAAGAATTATGAAGCCTCCTCTGATGTGTAATCAACAACAGTTTTCATGGAATAACATAGAAAAACAGCTGTCTGTACACAGGAGTCTTCAAAACTTTCTAGCCTTTCTAAATGGAAGTCTTTGTTTTTTATTTATCAGGGCACGCAACTGTTTGTTGAAAACCTGGCAACTGTCTCATTTCTCTCAGAGCAAGGGTGCTCCGAAGAGTCCTGAAGGCCCAGCATCCGCTCCCCTGGCTCTTCCCTTCTCTACCTTTCCAAATTTGGCCTTTATCTTTTGCCTGTGCTCATTTTATCAGCCCTTTGTTGCCCTCCTAGGTATTTCTTGGGTGCCCCAGGTACATACCTGGAAGCATGGGAGCCTCTGTATGGCTTGTCCATCTGCCTAGGTAAGCACTTCCTAGTTCCTCATGTCCTTTAAACATCACCTCTGCGTGGAAGAGTCACCTTGACCACCACATTCAATGCAGTTCAACACATATCTCAACCCCAGTCCCACCAATCACCTTACATCTTTGTATTTTCTTGGCCCTAACCATCTGTTAGAATAGTGCAGAATTTACTTCTCATGCTTTTCCCCATCACCTGTCATCCACCTCCAATCCCACGTTGGAATGCAGGCTCTGTGAGAGCTGGGGTTTCTTCTTTGCCTCACTGCCATGCCTATAACAATGCATGGTGTCCAGTAGATGCTTTAGAAATGTTTTCCAAAGGAAGAAATATATTGGATAAGTTACTGTGTTGAGAGTCAGAAAACTAGTGTGGTGAGCTTTAGTTGTTCCTAAACTGATCAACACATCAAAATCACATGGGACTCATATTAAGAAGGATTCCTAGATCCCAGCACAGAAAATTCCAATCCAGGGGTGAGAAATGGTGAGGAGGGGGACTGAAGGGACCCTGAATGGTAGCAAGAACATGGCTTTGGAGTTGTTTACATCTAACTTCCAAGGAAAGTTCATCAAATGAGAACAAATACTTAGTGAATGAAGAATTAAATGAAAGAATGGTCAGAGGTCCCTAAAGGAGTATTCTGTAAGTACAAATGCTATAGAATTTAAAGGCATTTCAAAGATATGATTTAACCAGTGTCTCCAAAGGCTTAGTTGCACTTAACAAATAAGCAGAGCATATGCCATCCACACTTGCAGCTTTCTTGGTCTGGGAAAGGTTTAGCTTTCTGTGGCTTCATCCAGGCTTCACCCATGAACTTTGAGGTGATGTGCTGCGAAGGCTGACCGGTGGTTCAGTTGTTACTGACCTTGGCTGTAGGTACCACGTTATTAGATCTTTAAGAAAATGTCCCAAGCTTATGTGATGGGTACATTTTGATAAAATAAATAAGAGGCATGTTGCCAGGGGAGATTGAGTGGCCCTGTTTGAAATAAGCCAGTGTTCTCCTTATCCAATGATTGCAATACTGAAGAGGATTCCTTACTTGGTTTTGCAAAACATAAAAAGAGAATTCATACACTGGTTTAAGCAGAAATGCTGAGGTTTAAGGATGCTCGTAGATAGCTACCACATAAAACTGAGGTTTTTCTGCAATGTTGGAGATTATTCTCAAAGAATAATTGGGTTGAAATTTTTTAGCATTAAGTAATCCATCCATAAATTTACTGTGATCCTTCTCTTGTCCAGCCAGTACCACGGAACATTTTCACAGACTTGTCTACCACCTATATACCCTCAGTTGTATCCCAGCACTTGTGTGTACAGCCTACATTTGACAATCAAGCATGGCTTTGCAGTGTTTTCTCATTATATAAGAAGCTATTATACTTCTCTTGAATTGGGCTTTAATATTTACTTGTTCATGATTCATCTCAAAAACTCATCGAAGTAGGAGTAGGCATTGTGATCTTTATTGTACAGTTTTTAGGGGGCCTGAATCCCCAAATTCAACCTCAGAAGAATGTAATCAGCCTTTATTGTTTCAGTGACTGGCTTGCCAGGTACAAAGCCCTGCTTCTGGTAATTTATGCCATCAGGAAAGAAATATTCGCTAGAAAATTACAGAAAGTGTTCTCTATGCCTGGGGCTCACCCCCACACCAAGGCGCCCTCCAGACACCCTGGCCTCTTATCACAATTTACTGCTCCTCATCTAAGAACCACAATAAAAAAGTGAAACGAACCCAACTGAATGGGAACTTTCAATGTTACCTTCTAATGCAAGGAAAAATGTTTAACATGCCCACCCTACCCGACGATAAATTGATATTTTTGAAAAGACTGCTGGCAATGGAACGTGAGCAAGGCACTGAAATCATAATTGGCACTACTGTTTTGGCCCTGTGACCAGTTTTACATCAGGGACTTATTTTCCAGTTTTTTTCCTCTGGGTTGTTGTAATCATTTGCTCTAGCAGAGGCTAAATTGAATGGCATGCACAATAAATGTGCCCCTCCTGGAGCTTACACAGGCACTGTAAAACGCGGAGGAAAACAGTGGGAGGCATTGAAGTGGTTCACACGCTGACCTTTCACAGACCAAACAGGAGAAAAGACGTGTAAAGGTCCAGACCGGCCCCGTCTCCCACCCACCGCCACCGCCCTGCACACTCCTGCCCTCATGTCCAGTGCTAAAAGATGCCGACGCAAGGGTCGTGGGGTCAGTCTCGCTCCGAGATCTGACAGAACACGGTGTGAGGTTCAGGGAACAGCAAGTGGGCTATGGAGAGTCCAAGTGGGTAAACATACTGTGGCTGTGTAGTACAGTTCTGGGGTAAATGAACAAGACTGCAGAACAAGGCTCTGAGCTTCCAGGTGTGCATAAAGGACACTATAGGAAAAATGCACTTCCAACTGACTAAATTCTTATCATGTTAGATGGATTGTGGAGTTGGATGGTAGCAAGTTTCTTAATTTCTTTGTTTTTCTTCTCTAGTAATGAAGACATGCAAAGCTATTGCTTTTCCTCTGTGCATCCCCATATAAAGTATTCTATTGCTTTCTACATTGTTTATAATTCCTTCCCATGCTTTCTTTGTAATTCCAGGAGCTTTGAAGGGGCATCTTTCCAAGGGTTTTTGACTTAAAATCTCAAGTATTTTAAAAAGAAGTGACTCACCTTTGATTTATATTTCAACAATTATGCTAAAAAGGTAGCCTAAAGAATAATTTTTAAAGTAATTAAAGCTTTGTGTTTAAGAACATGAATGTTTTATAATCATATACATTTTAATATATGGACTTAAAAAATACCAATCTATCTTTGACTTTTAGGTAAATATGCATTCACATTTATTGTAATGATTTAAATAAATGTTATATATTACTTGCCTTACCATTTAATTTTTATTCTCTCTTCGTGCTTGTTCTTTTTAAATTTTCTCATGTCTTGTAAAAGGGCCATTTTTCATATTTGTACCATTTTGCCTGTGTTTTACAATTTGAGTTTTTATTTATATATTTATTTTTGGGTACCGGGAATCGAACTCAGGACCTTGCACTTGCCAGGCAGGCACTTATGTCACTGAGCTATGTCCCTGGCCCCCTGTTTTACAATTTGAAAAAAAAATGTGTGCACATGTGCACGTCAGCTCCCCGCTGCCTCACTTCACTCTTCACATGCTGTCTTCACCCTGTCCTCATCCTTTGGATCAAATACATAAAACCCAGAACTCAAGGAGGGGAGGCGTGGCACAGCTCACATATTCAGTCCTTGGCTGGTGCCAAGGCGGAAAGGGGACGGCGGAAGGGCCTGAGTGGAGGACAGAGGCTCAGCTCACGGCAGCCAGGAAGTAGGGTGAAGGCAGGAGCCAGGTTGCAACATAACACCTTCCAGTCACTCCCGCCCCACGCCCAGCACTTTCGACCAGAGGCTACTTCTTAGCAGCGCAGACAGCTCTGCAGTCTTGAGTGAATCAGTCCACGGAGAACTATAGTGTCTCGTGACCCAAACACCTTTGCCTTGGTTACTTTTCTCTTGTTGAGGCAAAATACCCGACACCCAGAATGAAGGAAGGAAAGGTTTGTTTAGCTCACAGTTTGTGGAGGTTTCAGCCCATATTAGGCTGGCTCCAAGGCAGGGTGGCACATGGCAGAGGGCAACAGTTCACGGTGGCAGAAGAAAGCAAAAGTAGTAAGAGCAAAAAGGGAGGAGTGGTGAACAAGGCTCTTTCCCTCCCTTCTACTGTGTGCAGGCTTTCTGCCCCAGGGCAGGTGTGGCACTCACACCCGTAATCCCAGCATTGGGCCATGATTCAATCATAAACTCTAGAAACCCGCCCCATGACTGCATGAGGCTTTTGGGGGAACATCCAGACATAAGCCATAACGACCTTCCCAATGGCATTTTTCTCTAGTTAAATAATTGTATACTCCTATTGAATATTTCAAGGAATAAAATAAACAACACCCCAGTAAAATACACCATTATCTACCCATAAAAGTTCTATTTTTATCTTGTATTCCAATACATGAATAAAATTTTAGAATATATTCGTTTCTTCTCTGTCCTCATGAAATAGGTATTTGGAATACCTTTATAGAATAATTATGCTCATGCTTAAGTTATCCTCATATAATTCCATCCTTTTGTTTCTAAATTCTATCACATTTTCTTCCTCCAATATCCCACTTTCTTTCTCTTTCTTTGTCTTTTTGAGACAGGGTCTTGCTATGCAGTTTAGGCTGGCCTTGAGTTCAGTTTGTAGCCTAGACCGGTCTTGAAATCAGAGCGACCCTCCCGCCTCAGCCTCCTGATTGCTGGGATCACAGATGCGCACCGCCACACCCGTCCCATATCCCATTTTCGAACATGTCGCCAACCCCTCTTTCTCTTTCATGTGTCACACTCCAGTCTTTTCTTTCCGTGTTTTCTCTTTTGCCTCCACCTTAACGTCTCTGTTCTGATTCATTTGTTACTCAATTAGTACATAGTTTAAAAATTTGTCGGTTATGTTTGGTAGGAGACATGAAGTGGTCCTCCAAAATTTACGTTCCTCCAATTCTTATTGAAAAGCGGCTATTAAGGAACTGAAGTGACCCTTGTCAGGCCCCCTATATTTGACCAGTCCTCATCAGTGTCCGCGACTAGAGTTGATGTTCATTATTTCTGGCCTAATGTTCTTAAGGACTAAGATGTGTTGTTTCTTTCTTTACCAGGAGAGTGTGAATGATAAGGGTCAGGCTCCAGGGAAGAGTATAAACATGTGGCACAAGGAACTAGTATTTTAAATCATTGCCTTAGGAGATGCTGCTACGTCTCTCGTACCTCTTCTTCATCTTGACCAAGTGCTCCCACTTCCGGTTATCATGTGAATGATGAGGGGTCGGTGGGACAGATTAGAAGATGCAGAAACAGCTCCAGACACACCTAGCCACCTTATCTTCAACAAAGTTGCCAAACACATTCACTGGAAGAAAGATAGCCTTTTTAATAAATAGAAGAAAGACAGTCTTTTCAATAAATAGTGCTAGAGGAACTGACTCTGCACATGCTCAAGTTTAAAATTTGACCCATATCTTTTATCATGCACTCAACTAAATTCGAAATGGATCAAAGATCTAAATATTAAAACAGAAACGTTCGATCTGCTAGAAGATAGAATAGATAAAACTCTTGAAGACATTGATGTAGGCAAAGACTTTAAGAATAAAACCCTCATTGCACCATAACTATCACAAATAATCCACAACAGTGGGGCTTGAGTCTGGTAATCAGGATGACTGATCTGAAAACAACCATAAGCAGTATAAGAACCATTGTTGAACTCCTACCATCTTGTATGGTGAAGCTCTGCATCATTTCCAATTTTTTTTTTTTTGGTTACTTGTTGCTGTCTTCGATTATTTGAGCAATCTTACATTTTTATGTCTGGTACACTGAGAAACTTCATTGAAGATAACAATATGTAATGTAGCAACCATTGTTAATTCATACCATTTTGTTTTGAGGTCATGTATCATTTTTGTCGTTTTTGTGATGTTTTGATTTTGTCTTCATTCTTGTTTTGTTAGTATTTTTATCTTCAAAAAAAAAAAAAAAAGAATCCACAATAGCAAGAGAAACCACCAACAGAGGGAAGAGACAACACATAATGTGGGAAAAAGTGTTTGCTGGTTGTTTCTCAAAGGATTACTATCAAAAATGTATAAAGAACTAAAAAAATTCAGACCTCCCAAGCTTAAAGACCCAGTTCACAAATGGTCATCTAAAATGAATACTACTTCTCAGATGAAGAAATACAAATAGCAAATAAATAAATGAAAAAATGTTCAACATCACTGGTCATTCAAGACATGCAAATTAACAGCGAGTCCATCTCATCCCAGAAAGAATAGCTATTATCAAGAAATCAACCAATAACAAATGCTGTAGGGAAAAAGGAGCACTTCTCCACTGTTGTTGGGAGCATAGACTGGTGCAGCCACTGGGGAAATTAGTGTGGAGATTCCTAAAAAACCTAGGATTGAAGGTTCCATTTGACCCGGCTATTCCCCTGCTGGGGATCTTTCCAGAAGAATTAAAAACACTGTACCACAGTGATATATGCACATTCATGTTTATAGCAGTACAATTTGTAATAGCTAGATCTTGGAAACAACCCAAATGCCCATCACCTGAGGAATGGATCAAAAAGATGTGGTCTTTTTATACAATGGAGTACTACTCAGCCATAAAGAAGCATAAACTGGAGACTTTTATTAGTAAATGGATGCCACTCAAGACCATACTCGTAAGTGAAATAAATCAGATGCACCTATGTGAACATCATATTGTCTCCCAGTGGAAGAAGTTGAAAGAGTAAATAAGATCCAAAATGTACAATAGATATTGTAAAATGAGAAGAAACTTCAAAAGGAAAGAGGAACTGTGATGGGGAAATGGAGAAAAGAAGGAAGAAAGGAAAAAGCAAAAAGCAAACATAGTATATATAAGATACTTGAAACAGTTATACTACTAATTTTTTTAGTTCATTAAGAAGAAAGGTTTGTGCTAATATTGTTCGGACAATTAAATGCTGATATCTTGTACTCTAAGTAACTAATTTGAAGATAACAATATATAATGTATTAATCATTGTTATGCTCCTATTATCTTGTTTTGAGTATTTTTTCTCTTTAGAATAAAAAAATAAATGGTGAATAGTCTTCCTCCCGTGAGAGGCACTGCTGCATTTGGTGGTGACTTGTTCCAGTGGGCAGCAACACATGGACAGCACGTCTGCTCTCTGAGCCCTGTACATCTTCACCTCTGTTGCTTGAAAAGTAAATGATGATCTGAATATAAGGTTTTTGGGATTATGATTTATTAACTTTTTCTGCTGCTTCTCTTTTAGTATATTCTTTTAAAAATTTTTATTACTATGTTTGTGATATGTAGTAATTATGTTCATCTTGGAGGACTGGTGCATATAAAGATCATATCTTTTAGTATATTCTATCTCTTTGTATTTCACATGAGACATCTAATTCTTTTATAGTTCCAATGGTACAATCAATTTTTACCATTTTTATCACACAATCCTGCACTCACTGGCAATCACTCGGTATTTCTGCCTGGCCACTCCTTCCAGCTCTAGGAAAAACTAATCTATTTCTTATCTGCACAGATTTTCTCTTCTCAGCACATTGTATAAGTGGAATCATACAATATCTGGTCATTCTGGTTGGTTCCCTTCATTTAGCATGATGCTTTTTAATTATATCTGGTATTAGAATATTGTTCTTTTTCATTTTCTGTAGTATTTTATTGTGAGAATATTGCAAATCTTATTTAACCATCCTTTGGTTAAGTGGATATTTGGGGTTTTCTACTCTGTGACCATTAGGAGGAATGCTGTGGTGAATATTCACATGAGTTGGGTGGGGATAGAGTTTTCGTTTCTCTTGATTGCATAGCTAACAGTGGAATCTCTGGGTTACTTGTTGACTCTATATTTTGCTGTCAGGTAAACTTGCAGTGTTCTAGTGCAGCCACAGCAGCCGCACTGCTTACATCTCCACTGGAAGTAACGAGCTTTCTCTGCATCCTCTCTGTGCTTTACTGGCCGTCCTCGCTACACTTTACCCTCCCCAGTACGTGCCCTGGGCTGCTCTGCGGCTAATCCTCCAGTGGGTGGGAAGTAACATCTCCTGTGACTTTAACTTGCAGTCTCTGAAAGCTGGTGAATATCTTTCACTTGGAATTTTAGAAGACTATCCTTTGAGTTCAGAAATTCTCTTTCAAAACATCACAAGGGGAGCTTTGGTTTTATTTTTTTATTTTAGCATCCCACAGCATGTTACTTGACTTTAATCTTTAAATTTGGCTCTTACAGAATGTACCATTTTCCCTTAATGAATTTGTCTTTATCTCCCCTTTTTCATGAGTTTTATTTCTTATTGTGGAATATATACTCATGTGAGATGTCCTTTATCTGTTCTACAAATATTTCATTTTTACTCCGTATTTCATGCTCACAATTTTTGCTGTATGTTTGAAGTAATCAGTTGACTGATTGATTCATATTTAAAAGGACAATAATAGTTCCAGACTCGTGACAGCACGACTGAACACCTGAGAACAATTAGAAATGTCAGACAAATTTAAATTCATCTCTAAAGCATTGGAAAACTCCCCAGGGACAATTAACTCAAGAGACAAAGGTAAAACACAGAAGTTAAAAAGCAAAAATGCAAAAGCTAAAATTAAGAATTTAATCAACAGTTTTAATATAATTGAACACAGATGAGGAAGTCTTGGCAAACTGGCAGATATTCTGCGGCAAACACCAATACTGGAGGGTTAAGAAAAATAAGTAAACAGAAAAAAGGTGAAACAACACAGACTGGCTGAAAAGCAAAAGGTCGAAAAGCACTGTTGAGATAGTGAACAACACAAAACTGGCAGAGATCTGTAAAACCAACCAAAATAAATTGCATAACAAGAAACACACATTTTGTAATAATAAACATGACATCCAATTAAGAAAATACAATTCTAGGTGTGTACACATCTACTGACACAGCCCCAGCTGATGTAAAACAAACATTAAAAACCAAGTCAAAACAACACAACTCAGTACTCACAGAAAAAGACTTTAACACAATTTAAAAAATAAGCTAGAAAAAAGAACAAAATGTAAGTAAGGGTATGAAACACCCGAGAAAAACAATGAAGAAATCTGATGTAATTAACGAACTAGAATAGTAACAAATTACACATTAGTTTTAGTGATACTAGTATGCTTGGTGAAATGAAGGAGGGAAGGAAGGAAAGGATGGGAGGGGAAGGGAGAAAGAGGGAGCAGAGAAGAGAGGAGAGGATGGAGAAATAAAACTGAAAAACCTTTTCTGGAAAAAGGATTAAATTTTGTCCAAATATCAAAATACAATGAGAAAATAATAAACAATTGTATGTCAGTAAATATGAACCTTAGGTGAAATGGACCCGTTTATAAACACTCACCATAGCACAGTAACTCAAGCAAAAATAGAAAATAAAATGTTACCTAGTAATAAATCGAACCAGTCATTAAATAACCTCAAAGAAATCTCTAATCCCAAATAGTTTCACTTGAGAATTCTCCTAAACATTCAGAGCAATAAAACGGGTACTGTAAAAAACTCTTCGAGAAAAGGGTAAAACAGAAATATTTCCTAACGCATTTTATGATGCTGTTAAATTTTGATAGAAAAATCTGATAAGAATACTATAAAACTATGACAGGCAAATTTACCTTGTGAAAATAGATGGAAAAAAAAATCTAAGCAATATATTAGCAAACCAACCTAGCAATGCATAAAAGAAATAGATATCATGACTGAGTGGGGCTAAAATTAAAAACTCAGTCACCGTAATTTATCACCTTAAAATAAAAGAGGAGCAAACATGGAGGTTTTCATTCACTTTTTCTGTCTTTATTGATATGGAAGCCTATTTTGATAAAATTCAACATTCATTCATGATAAACACTCTTAGCTCATTCTTTCGTCTGATAAAAAGTATATATAAAATATCTGCATCCTATTGGATGGTGGCTTATTGCCATATTTCTGTTGGTGCTGGGAATAGAGGAGGGCCTGATAGTCTTGTCAATTCTACTTGAGTACTAAGTGTGTTAGTATAAGGACAAAATGAGAGGCCTCAGAATGAGAAGGGAAGAAATAGGATGGTAATTCGGGGAGATAAAATGGTTCTGAACACAGAAAATCTGAAAGATTTATGGCTAAACTGTTAGAATTGGTAAATGACCTTAGAAAGTTTGCTGCAAAACAGATCAGTAAAAACAAATTGTACACACTAAAAACAAAGAGAAAAGTAAACATAAAAATACACTTACAATAGCATACAAACCGCAGATATCTTGGAATAATAGAATAGGAATATACATGAACTAAACATTAAAACTAAAACAATTAAACCAAAAAAATTGTTGTGGGAAATTAAAGAAGTTGTACACGGGTGGGGAATATATACCATGTTCATGAAAAAATAAGTCAGTTATCTGCCTAAATGCCAGTTTTGCCTAAATTCATTTATATATTCAGTGCAATTGCAATTAAAATGTCAGCATGCTTTTGTAGGTGGCATGATGTTTCTAAACTGTGTGTAGAAACTGAAAGGGGAGGCAACTGGAATACTTATGCTACCAGGCATTAAGGCCTGTTACAGAATGGCGATAATTAGCATTTTGAACTATTATTATAAGAAAACTAGCCGAAGGGAGGGAAAGAAACAGTTACGCATGTGTGATCCCCCCATCGTAAGAAGGGTGATGGCCATATTGAAGGAGTGGTAGCCATTTCAGTAAATGGTGCTATGTAAGCTGATTAGCTGTATTGAAAAAAAAAGTGAGCTGTGATTCCTACTATGTCATACATACAACATAATCAATTTTGACAGAATGCTGAGATAAATATAAAGGGTAATATATTCAAACTTTTAGGAGAGGCAAAAAAATATCTTTTTGACATTAGAACAGGAAGAATATTCCTTATACACAACTGATATAATACAAAAGGAAAAATATCAATAAGTTGGTTTAAATTAAAATTAAATTTGCTTTCATCAAAAGTCACCAGATTCAGTGAAAAAGTAGGGAAAGTGATGGATAATTAAAATGAATAGACACTTCTCAGTAATACAAATGACCGAAAATACACAAAAAAATTTTCAAAATTGCTGGCCATTAGGAAAATGCAAATTAAAACACTGAGCTTCCTGCTTACCCCAGAAAGATTGGCTATCATCAAAAATCAAAGATAGGAAGCGCTGGCGGGCTGTGGTGAGAAAGTAGCCCTTGCACTTTGTTGAGGGGATGTAAACTAGCACAAGCGTTATGGAAATCAGTGTGGAGACTACACAAAAAATTACACATAGCAATTCTATTCGACCCAGGCATTCTCCTTCTAGGTACCTTCTAAAACAGTTAAAGACTTCATATTACAGCGATCCAAGCATGCCCAAGTTTAGAGCAGCACAATTCATAGGGATAACAGCTAAATCTTGGAAGCACCTATATGTCCATCCACAGACAAGTGGATAAAGAAGTGCAGTACTTACACACAATTTAATACCGCTCTGCTATAAAGAGGGGTGAATTTTGAGCTTTTGTAGGAAAATGGATGCACCTTGGAAACATAATATTGAGTGAAATAAATCAGATATACGGTTGAAATACATTATGGTTACTCTTATATGAGGAACCAAAGTATAAATAAAGAGCAAAAGAAGCCTAGGTGAAAGAAGGCAGGGGAGTAGGTTTACCGCACAAGGGGAGGGGAACAGAGGATGGAGGAAGTGGGAGATGGGGGAGGAGCAATGTAAGAGGAAGAGTTAAGCTGCATCACAAAATGTATGAAATACTGGCAAGGAAAGAAGTCATTGTGTGTCACAGACATGGGCTAATACATCTTTTTCAAAACATGGGAGAAAATATCTGCCACAAATTTATGGATCGACAAACTCAGACTACGTTCATTAAAATTCCTACAATTAAACAAACAAAAGACCAGTTTGGGTAAGCGATCTGAGCACTGCTGTGTGTTAGAGACACAGGAACATCTGGAGTCTGTAAGATGCTTAGGGGCTTAGCTTCACTAGTCACGCAGGAAATGCTCATTGAAACCCAGCACCGTATCGCTGTCATCCCACAAGAATAGCTAAAGTAAAAAAAAAAAAAATTAGAAGAAGAAAACAGAGTGAACAAGAATATGACACAATTAGTAAGTGTGGGTACTTTTGTGTACTTTGATAGTATAAATTTATGGAATCCACTTGGGAAAATTATGTGACATTTTATTTATAGCCAAATATCACCATCATTTATAGCCTAACATTTTCACCCCTTGGTATTCTTGCACATGTCAGGAGGTATTCATAAGAGCAACGCGCGCACACACACACACACACACACACACACACACACACACAAACCCTAACAAATCACATGCCCTAAATGACAGAATAGCTAAATAGTGAGGTTTTTATACTATGTAACATTAAACAGAAGTGAATTTCACTCAATAATGTGGACATACGGACTAATCTTAAAAGTATTCATAATATAGAGTTATAAAAGAAAGAAAGCCATTCCTTCAAAATAAGATTACAGTATTTTTACAACCAAGTACCATAGAAAATAAGACACATGTTTTGTGCACATGTATGTGTATGTGTTTTTATATAGTTTAGTTTTTAAGAAGGAAGAGGACAAAAGGCTAAGAACCTCATGACAGCACAGAGAGGGAATGAAATAGGGAAACTTGAGCGTCAGCATGAATTACTCGTGATCATCTAATTCTCTGACCACATGATGGTTTTTTTGAGCTCCCTGTATACATAGTGAGACATTTTGCAACCATTAAAATAAATATATGTCTGTATATTTAGGAGAGGGGAGATGTAGGGGGAGGGAGAGAGAGAAAGGTATTCTCAACATGGTATATTAAGAAGGGATTCATTTTACTTTTTAAAATATGCATACATATCAGTACGTTGTGAATTTGAGTGTGTTAAGAGGAATGAATGAATGCCAAGGTATTATTTGTAGATAGTAAGAATAATTTCCTTCTCATTCATCTGTGAGGTCTAAAGATTCTCTAGCAAACATGTAATATATTTTAAAGAAATGTGCTTTTAGATATCATTAATCGGCACAATATTCTTCAGTTCTGAGTAAGCTATGGGCTTTTATTATAGTTTCAGGCTGTGAAGACAGAATAGAATATTTCTTATCAAAGGCATTCCTGGTACAAATCAGCAAGTCCTCACAATGACTGAAACAGTTGTGCCAATAATCTGAAAATCCACTTAGTGCCATATGGACACAGCCTTGGCCAATTTCATAATTAATATTCCAACAACTTTAATCCTTTGCATCTCTTATAATTTAATACCATTTTTTTCTCAAAATGGAGAAGAAACAGAAAGTCCGGTCAGTAGAGGGTTCCCTCTTCTGAGAACGTATGTTCTGCAGATAAAGAAAATAAACATGCTTAGGTCAGCAGCAAAACCCGAAGCTGAACGTTAATTTTGATCCTGCCATCTGCCACTCTCATCTCACGGAAAACCAGGTGTGGCACACAGAGCCTCTTGCACAAGTCTATAAAGCAAACCTCCTCCCCAAGACTGTCAGAGCCCCGAGATTTATTATAAAGTGATGTATTTTCAAAGAGCAACACAAAGAGTCTTTTAGCACTGAATTTGTCAGGGGCTGCGCCGACATCAAACAGATGCTTTTCACTTGGAGCGTTTGACTCTCAACTTCAGTGTTTCATATGTTAAGTGATTGGAAACTTGGGAACCATGAAGTAATACTTTTCTCTGATTTGGAAAATTTGAGTCTTTAACAATGAAACTTTAGATGCATATTAAGAAATACTTTGAGAAATGGTATAGTGTTTTCTTTATAAAGGGACTATCATTTGGCCCAGTAATATTACTCTTTCATGAATAAAAAAAATCTCAGAGTTGATTTCATGTTTTTATGAGTTTCTTTTAATCCTCTCTACCCTTTTCCCTCTGACTCACCTCCCTTTCCCATTGATTTCTTCTAAAAATCAAATAAGCAGCACGTGCATGAGGCTTTAATAAAAGACTTCTAACACGGGTCATTTAAATTTTGCCTTAAGAAAGAAATCATACGCCAGCAGCCGATTACTATCATGCCATATTCTTGAATAAACATGGTGCCTTCTCTGAGCTGCGGCTGCGGCCAGTGTTTATAATTTTGCATACGTTTGAACCCAGATGCTTATATTAGGCTTTCCTGGTTACTGATCACATTATAAACCACAGAAAGCGTGCAAACTGGTGGAGGCAGCGCCTGGCTCTGGTTAATAGCCCTACTCGGTTTTGGTCCACCTAACTCTAACTACATCTTGAGCAAGATCAGAAGGGAAGGAGCTATTGCTTTTGGATTTAAAAAGTGTGTGGTGCCCAGCATTTCTAATGCGCAAGAAGCAGCTGGGCCACCCATCATGATCTTAACCCTGCACCATAAATTTCATCATTTATTTATGAGCCAAAACATGAACCTTCCCAAGTAAAGAAATAGGAATTTCACTTGACAGATGTTTCTTTATAAGATTTTTTTGTGTTACTCTCACTAATTTAATAAATAAGGTGAGATTTTGTTAGTTTGGGCACTATGATTTGTTCTTCAGCAAAGTTTGGACTAAAAGGCACGAACTTTCACTGTCTTCCCTGTAATGCACTAGAAAGTGTCACACATCATCAGAAGAGTTTGTGATTGCTTGGCAAACCTTCCACTCACCAAAATGAATGATCTATTTTTGCATACCTGTCCTACTGGGCATAGTAGTGGGTGCCTTTTTATATGTCTAATTTAAGACTTCTTAGAGTAGCTTTTCCAGAGATACTATCTTTATTTTTCAAATGAGAAAATAAAGTCAAGGAAGGTGATTCATGCGCCTATGGTCATATGATGGATCCATACTGCTAAGTCTAGGTGTTCCTTGCTTTAAAGTTCTGGTCATTCCCCTAGATGTTCTTTCATTTAATGGAAAATATAAATTAGGGTTAAATCTTTGTCTTAAGGAGAAAGAGCTCCAGAGTCAGTGTCTCCGGGCCTGGGTGACAACACAGGACACACAGAAGGGAAGGAGCAACAGCTGAGAAATCAGACCTATGCAGAGACAAACGTGGCAGCCTTAGTATTGACAGTGTCAATTTAATAAAGTGACTTGAGCTGTGTGTTTGTGAGGGCTCTGTTGTCCTTCTTAGGTCTAGAGCCTGGGCCAGCCCACGTCAGGGCCGCTGGAACTAGAGAACAGGATTTCTTCTTCTTCTTGACTTGAGGCTGGCTGCTTTTTAGTGGGTGGGTTTCAGCTGATGGAGAAACACAAGCCATGAATGCTGTGTACGTCAGATACTCCAACCTCCCCACAGGAATAAGCAAGTGATGGCAAGAAACCAGGATTGCTACTTGAGCAGCTTTGCAGAGAACTAGGCAGCAGAGGGGGAAGAGAGTCCTTCATGATTTTCTCCAGTGTTTTAAACTAAAATGAACTAGAGTTCTACCTCCCCTTCCTCCCCTCCCCCCAGACCCACTCCCAGCATGCAGCCCTCTGTGATTTATCCTGAACATCCACAGTTCACAGTTTGGATTTTGTCACTACAAGGCACTGAAATGGGTCAAATTTTAGACTAATCAAATGAACTCCTAATTCCTGTGCTAGGATGAAAATTCTCTCTTTATTTCCTCCTCAAATGATGTTGGCATATTTCATTCAACGTTCCTTACCAGAGTTACACATAAAATAGAATGACACAGTACAGACCCTCCATGCACATAGGTGGAGATGCTTTGCATTTGATTATAAAGTCCTTTTCATTATCAAATCTGCAGGATATAACTAGAGTAGAGAGTCCCTCCCTTTCTTACAACTTAAAATGTCATTAGAGCTAGTTTGCAATCACCAAGCTCAGAATATCGTTCTCCCCAGTTCATTCTCCCTGTGATGCCTGCAGAGCTGGCCTTCTTTTGGTGACTGCAGGAGAGGATGGGCAGCCATCTTCAGTAGAAATGAGAACTTCCTGTGCTTCTCATATGCTTCTAAATTGTAGCTTGATTTCTCCTTGTCGCTTTTTGCATTAAGGAAGATGAGCTCTCAGACCTTAATCATAAGAAAAAGAGGAAGGAATGAAGAAATGAAGTAAGGAAGGAAAGGAGAGAGAGACAGGCAGACAGGTGAAGAAAGAGAAAGAATGAAGGAATGAATTTATCACAAATAGGCCTCTTAGGACCTGTACTGTAGTTTTTACCATGGCCTCTGGCTGTGCAATCTTAGGAACAGTGAAATCCAACTCTTACGGATAATTTTTTTCTGGCCCTTGAGTATATATCAGCTAAGAATTATGTTCCACATTTTATCCACTGAACACTGAATAGGCTGTTGATGCTTCTGAGACCTGGATCTCCTGTTAGGCCTTCTGCTCCACAAGGCAGAATTCCATCACTGCTTTGGAGTTTTTCAGGTCTTGAGTAACGTGCGGTATCAATGGTCAGAGTGGGGCCATCCCCCGAGGCGTCCTTCCCCAGCAGAACAGCTTCTAACCCAGAGCTATGCTCCTGGTCATTGCCCTGCCTGGCTGCTTTCAGAGTTTTGAACTCTCCTGTGTGTCTTGCTGACCTCGTTCCTTGAAAGTGCAGCCGTCCCCTCCTGGCTATGATTGTACCACCGTGAAGGCTGCTGAATAACGCTCCATCTTCAAGGACAGCTTTCCAGCTGGACTGATGGACTCTATAAGTTCTTTGTGAAAGCCCCTGATTGACAGTGTCGATTATAATTTCTGAAGGAGCATTCTTTTCAGGATTCCCCTTCGGGTCTTGCCTGTCTTCTACTTGTACATTTCTTTGCAATTTGGTCATCATTTCTTAGTAGCTAAAATCCTGCCTACATCATTTTTTAAAGCAGCTACATGTACCCACATCTCCTTTTCTTTTCAAAACTCCAGAGTATCCTCTTGGATCTCATTGTTTCCGTCATCTATACCTCACATACCTCAAACCTCAGTACTCCTCCTGAGAAAGTCTTCCCTCCTTCAGTTGGATGAATGTGATCTTGCCTTATTTGCTGACATTTTTGCTGCCTGTTCCCTCCTTTGTGATGGTAAATCATGGCCACTGTCTCGAAGCGCTCTAACCCTCCCTTCATTTTCTTATTAACATGGATTCTTAGAGGCTGTGCTCTGTATGTGGTTCTTTTAAGTTTTCCTCTTTGCCTTTCAGCTTGCAAAATTTAACGGTGGTTTTTGTTTACTTTAATTCCAAAATGTATTCCCATTTTTAAAAAAAACCACTTTTATAAATAAAAGCCATCACTCTTCTATGGGTGCAGCCACTATCTGGGTCTAAAATCGGGAGGCATGGTCGGAATTTTTACAGTCCATAGAGGTGGAGCTGTCTGGGGAGCGAAAGCTTGCGGCTGGCTGGTGTGGCTGCAGGAAGACAGCACCCAGCCCAGCCCGCAGGAAGAGGGCGGCGGCGAGGGGACACCGGCCCAGTCTGACCGCAGGTGTGGTTGACACACACTAGTGTTTCTCAGCCTGTAATGGACCAAGAGGCTTCTGTAGTTTAACCCCCAATCTGCAGACTTGGCTGAGAGAAGCTGTGACCCATAAATGCAGCATAGAAAGTGTTATGCCAAGCTGGGCACGGTGCTTCTCACCTATAATCCCAGCACTTTAGAAGACTGAGGCAGAAGCATGGCAAATCAGAGACAATCCTGGGCAATTTAGGAAGAACTTGTCTCAAAAATAGAAGAGGCTAGTGATGTTACCTAATGCAAAGCCTCTGGACTCCACTCCCAGGGCCACATTAAAAGAAAAACAAAAACAACAACAACAAAACCCATAAATAAAACAAACAGAAAAAGAAAGAAGTTTTTATGCCAAACTCTTTGAATTTCCATGGCTATTTGTCCATCCCTAAAATAGTTATATCACCTGACTCTCTACAGTTTGTATCCCTCTAACAGTATTAGTTGGTTGCTGTGGCTTATCTATTTCATTTTATTAATACATGTTACCAAATTATTTTCTCACGATATTTGTGCCTGCCCTTATTCATTTTTGTGTCCTTATTCTTTTTGACTATATGGGTTTTTCTCTAATGTATAGACTTTTGTTGGTTTGCATTCTGTCATCTTAAGAAACACCTGAGATCATCAGCTTATAAAGAGAAGATGTATCTTTTGGCTTATGGTTTCAGAAACCTCTGCAGCATCAGTTGGCCCCACTGTGGAGTCTGCACAGTGCATCGTGGGAGAGGAGTGTGGTGAAGCAGAGCCACTTGGCTCATGGTCAGAAAATGGCAGCATGGAAAGAAGGTGCTGGGGTCGCGCCATCCTCTATGTCCTGAAGACCTCTTACTCTTAAGATTTCACTGCCACCCTGTGCACCGTGGGCTGAGAAACCAGCCTTTAACATCTGGGACTTTAGAGGCCATCCCAGAGTGAAACTGCAGCAATGCTCTAATAATTTCCATAGTGATTCCTACTGGGGTCCATTGTGTACCACATTCCTGTAGCTAGTCAACAGTGATGGGACAGGGACAGGGTAAGCCATGGTTAAAGTCTCCCTTTCAGCCAAAGGGAGAGTGAAAGGCCCATAACAGCTATGTTGCACAGCAGTGACGGGGTACAGCAAGTAGGCATTAGGGGTCCCCCCATGGGAGCATGACATGCTTTCAACAGGCAAGCTGTGTTCCTGGGAAGGGACTACTTCACCCCTGTTCTCCTTGGCACCCAGCTCTGCTCTTTGGTGATTTCTCCTGTGTCTGTTTTCTCTTAGGGCTCTGTGGAGGTGGACACCGGGCAGAATGGGACCTTGTGATATGGAAATTGGAGGCTGAAGGCCTCTTTACATTCTTGTTCAGGCTGCTCTAGCAAAACGATTTCTTCAAAACTTTAGCAGACATCTGGCTTACTGCCTCTAGTCAATTGTATGCTGATGGATATTGATTAATAAGTACATCCCTTCTTTTTCAGTAATTCTTCAACCTGAGTTTTTTTTCCTTCCTTTGATGCTCTTCTTGCTCAACTCAACAGTGACCATTTTAGAACTATCAAGAGCCATGGGTGAGCAAATTCTGTTTTAAATTCTATCATAGGTCTGATTGAAACCGGGAAAGGGAGGGATATTTCCTGGTTGTGGGAAGAAGTAATGATCTGATCTACTTTTAAACATGTCCCATTTAATCAGTGATAACTTTGACACTTTGAAAACCAGCCAGCTCCACATCTTTCCTCCATTGAAAATTCTTCTGAAAGATGGTCAGTCAACACTCACTTATAGCTAAGGATTATTTTCCAACTTCTGTATCTGAAAATCCATCAATGCCTGAACTCCGTATTTCTCTGCACTCCACATAAAAAGCTGGGTCTCGCTTGGCCATGGACTCCCTCACAAGCCCGGCTCTCCCTTTCTCCGTGAACTCTAAATTCAGATATCTGTGTTAGTTTCAGACCCTGAGCAGTGGTCTCTCCTACTGGCAGCGCTCAGGCACCATATGAAACAGAGAAGTTTATTGGACCAGTATGACTCGAAGTACTTCTTATTCTCCAGGGTGTAGATGTTACTGGATTTTACTACTCAAGAAGATAAGGATTTCTAGCCACCCAGATTTCTGTGTTTTATCAAAGCTCATATTCAGTGTGTAGGGCAGTGTTATATTATTTAGGTTTTTGTTTCCCTGTCAACTCCACCTGATGCAAACTTTAATGTATGTGACAGAATAATTAAAGCTAGCTGTTGTAGCCAACTCTCAATCTCAACGAATAATGCAATAAAATTTTCCTTCTCACTCATGTCACGCCTAATGTAGACTGGGTACTTCTCTCTGTATAGCTCACCCCCGTGCAGTCACTCTGAGGTCCAGAATCCTACTGAGGGGATTCACCATCATGGATACCTTCAAATGTAGCCATCTTGACAGGATAAACACCATGGAAGATGCCACAGGATGTTTTGCATAAAAATACTGTAAAATTTTGTAAAATCTTAAATCTACCACTCTATCATGTCCATTTCACTTTAAATGTATGCATTTGAGAATATAGGGACTTTCCCAGGATTTTTTAAAAGTATAGATTTTCAGTGTGCAGATGTTTGTGAATTATATTTCTTTACTCTGTTTTCATGGCACAATTCACTAGTTCATTTACATTGCCATTTTCATGTCCAGAAAAATGTGCAGGGTAAGAAATGATTTTAAAGTCTTCCAGGAGTCCTTCTTTCTTACCTGTGTTATGAAAACTGCAGATACATAATTGCAATTCAGTGCACTGGAAATCAAGTTTTCATCTTCCCATATGTCTTTTTTTTTTTTTTTGGTGGTACTGGGGATCGAACTCAGGACCCTGCACTTGCTAGGCAGGCGCTTATTCCACTGAGCTATATCCCCAGCCCCTTCCCATATGTCTTATCACCATTATCTGAAGATTTCAGACTGCATCACATTGTCTTTTACCATTTGGAAACACTGTTTGGCAAAATTTAATGGCAATAGTCATCCTTTCTTCGGCTCAGCTAAAAGCATTTCACCTTACTGAAACTTTTACAAAACCATCAATAATTGTCTAATGAATAGGGAAAGGTTCAATAATCATGTAAAAACATGAAACTGAACAGATTCAGTTATAATTATTGGATTAAAGGCCTACAGGGAAAGACTCTAATTCAACATTGCTTTGAGATGAAAATAGAGAAAATTTTAAAAATTGTGATGTATTCTAGCAGCATACTTGAAGACCTGCCAAGATTTCCATTATAATCCTTCTTCATCAGGAGTTTACATTCTATTACGTTTAGTTGGGCTATAAATTGCAATATATTACCTAAATTTCACTTTTAAGGCTAGACTATAGCACATTTGAACTATTTTATATGCCAACACAAGAAAACATACAGATGTGAATCAAGATACGCTTCCGTGTCAGAATCCTTTACCTGTTCCCCAAGGTGGTGCTTCTTGCATAAAGGGAATTTCATTGCCATCTCGACCAATTCCCCGAACTGCCATTAGACTTATGGTTTCCCTATCTACTTCAAGAATCCTACCTAGTTGTCTGTTTACTAATCCCAGAAATGTAAACTGAGCATGTACTATGTGCCAAGTGCTATGCTGGATGCAGGAAATATAACAAGAACCAGCAGGGGTCAGACGTGGAGCAGTCATCGCACACTTGGGTTTTGTCCACGCAGCCTGTGTTCAATTCCCAGCTTCCACCGCCACTTTATAATTTCCTAATCGGGACACAAGAAATACTATATTCGTGTGCACAGTAGTTAGAACACAGGAAACTCTAAGTGAATGTGAGCTATTATCGCTTCATAATTTTTAACTGATTAGGTCAAAAATAGAAAATTTAAGACAAACAAAAAATAATTTATATCTCTTGATGCACAAATTCCCTTGAAGAAACCCTCATCAGTACATAATTTATACGCCTTGAATACCTTTTCAAGGTTGTTCATTCTATATTAAACATACAATGGTTGTATTCTTCTCTTAAATAATATTTTCTCTAATTAATTTCTGGCTGAGTTCATATAGAAAATGGCCAAGATATATTTATCTAAATAATAATTATGAGATTATGTATTCATTCTTATGCTTTGTCTTGTTTTATATTAGGCTTATTTTTAAAATGAATAATGACTGTTTTGGTTAAGGTGATATTTATATTTTTATTCATATGGGTTAAAAACACCATATTTTAATTTATTATATACCGTTTGGCCTTTAGCAATGGTCTCAACGTTGTAGAGCAGATACTATGTTTCAGGTCAATAATAACTCAAGACCTTGTTTTAGAAGCTAAAAAACGCTCTGTGTCGGGGTTGTTAGCTTCCAATTCACTTTTGGAAGCAATTCTTTTTAACAGGGCATGAAAGTTCATAGAAGTATTTTTCAGGCAAATGAAATTATGCCCTGAACAATTCAGCACAGAAACTTTAGAAACGCAGATTTGTAGAAATCATCTTGCTCATATTCCTCATTTTGAACTTGGGGAAACTTAAGTAGAGATATGCTTGATGACCGTCCAAAAGCTGTGCTGCATATGGCAAGTCTAGAAGCCAGTCTGTGGATTTCCCAGTCATTCATTGTTCATCCACCCAGGGTTTGATCCAGTCAGTAAGTATATGTGGCAGGGTTGTGGGAGAGGCTGAGGGCAAAGTGGCAAGCAGTGCAATACTGCCCTGATGGAACATAAACTGGACAAGTAAAGAAAATATTAAACAAGAAATTGTTATCTAAGTGCCACGAAAGAAGACCTAGCTTTGGGTGCTATAAGAAAACCCAAGGGGATCCCACCCAAAACACTTCCCAGAAAAAGTCTAAGCAAAAATCTGAAAGAAAAAAATATGAATAGCTGAAAACCAGACAAAGAAAGTAAAGAAGACAGAGGTAAGAACAGTGGAAACTTCATGATCAGACTAGACCCGGTTAGGAGATAACTCACGTAACCCTTTATCCAAATGCGAGCCATTATTCCAGCTCTGAGATCGTGCCATATGTTGTAATTACTAATACTGCCCATGTCACGAGTCTAGTAGCACATTATCCAATAAAATATGTTGACAAAATCATTGGTAACTGTTGAAAACTTCTCTCCATCACTTATTTCTCCCCCACACAGGGTCTAAACTTTATTTAAACCATAGCCTGGTTAATACAATAATGTTATTTGAAAAAAAGTTAATTGTTTTGTTGCACAAAAAGAAAACACCAAATATTTAAACAATGAAATTTGTAGCTTTCAGTAATCTGCTTTTATCCTTGTAGTGATTTATTTAGCAAAATAACTCACACAAGATTTTCTCAACCTCAAGTGTATAACTAAAAAATTTCAAGGAGTGTAAATGTTCCTTTTTGCTAGCCTGAATGTTTACAGTGTTTTAACCATTAATTCACTAATGATCAAAATATTCAGCTGGGGATTGCCAGGAGCATATAATGGCATTACTTTCTACTTAGCATTTTCTAAGCATCTATGCAATTTTAGGTGACAAATGCAAAAAAAAAAATAAATAAAAGTAAAATGTGTTTTCTCCTATACTCAATAGGCATTCTGAAATGTATAAATGTTGAAGTGAATCTTTCAATAGTGATTCCATTCATTGTTCTGATACTTCATGCTATCACAGAAGACCGGGAGCATCCTGAGGTTTGGGAAAAATATGGTCACTGGGATTGCAGGAATGAATGGATTGTTTTGGTAAGGGAAGATCAAGCAATATTTTTTATTTATTAAGAGTTCTTAAGTACTAATAAAAGTTTGGAACAAGCAAATGTCTTAAAGTATAAATGAATGTCTGAGATTAGCAGGGGGCCTACTGTATGCAACTAAACCAGGCAGACATTTGTGGGCCAGCACTTTATCCAAAACAAAGGCTTCTTTACTTGCTTTGAGATGATACTGAATGGTATAATTACTAATGCTATGTCACCAAGTTTAGTATCACTCTATCCAATAAACTGTGTTGAACAAAGCCATGGTAACTGTTGAACCCCCACCACCACCACCACACACACAAACCACATGTTCTCACATCCAACACCCGAGACTGTAAGCGTGGTCCCTGCCCGGAAGCGTCTTGTGCTCTCAGATGGATAGAATCCAGACACACATGTCAGTAGATGCCTTCAGTCATCCCACATGGGACCCATACAGTGCACATTTCCCTTTTTTATTTTTAAAGTCCTTATGTTTGTTTGGCTGGAAATCAAGTTTCATTACATGCTCCTATTATTCCACAGTATAACAATTTTATTTATAGGGCATTCACATGAGGACTAATTTCTTTGCTAGCAAGGCTGCTAATGTTTATTTAAACTCCCTATAATGAAAACAATATTGGTAGAAGTCCTAAGAAATGCTGGGCTTTAGAGCCATACCTTTGTGCCCTTTTGTGATAATGGGGTTCCATGGAGTTCATCTTATGCAAATGTACTGAAGATAAGCAAGGCCTTTATTAAATGCTGGAAATTCGTGTAGAAAGTACGCATGGTGTAGTTAATCTCCTTGAGAAGTCTTCTGGATGCCAAAACTATCCTTGAATTCAGGGGTTCACATATGTAATAAATATGCCCTAGAAACCACACACTAAGTAAGTAATCTGATTTTTGAATGAACTACATACAAAGAAACAATGGTCTTGCTTTCTCTATGACTCTGCGTGTTGTTGGCTATGGCACTTATTCTGGGGATTGCCGGGAACAGTAAAGGTTCATTAATGTCAAGTCAAGTCCTGGACTATTTTTCCACATGGATTCATAGGTAATGAGATAATGTTATGTAGCAAAGGCGGCGTCTGGTAGTAACTGAAGATGTTTCAGCAAAAACTTTGAAGAGCGCACATACACAATGAAAGAGTCTATCTCTTTTAAGAATGTCACCTTTGTGTGTCTGATGTTTGCATTTTTCCCACATAAATTTTATTTATTTATTTTTGATGTTTTTATTTTTGCTTACAGACATAGCATGTAACTTCATGGAGAGGGGGCTTTCCCCTGTGAGAAGTGTGCAGGCCACATCTATGGCCACAGGTTGTGTGTCCAAGCCCTAGTAACATGTTAATTAACTTAATCTCTTCAGGACATCTGGTTGGTGGGAATAATGATGGACCCATGTGAGAGACTCTGTGTTATGGTGTGTGAGATACATGCTGAGAGAAGGTGTGAGAAATGTAAATATGTTTAAGTGACAGTTTAAGAGATTCTGTTACATACACTCATATTTATAACATGCAGGAATGAAGAAATAAGTAACCTTAAACATTCGAAGTAAACTGAAAACCTCAATTTACCTTCAAACTAGAAAGCTCATGTACATTGTTCATTTTCTGTTTGGAATTACAGCTTGTTTTAAAAACCACTAAGTTTATATTCAGTTAATGTTCCTATGCAACAAAACTACCAGATCAGGCATCCACTGTTATGTTTTACAAAGAAACCAAATAATAGATATTTTCAAAACTTACAGTTCCACGTGAAGGAGATCATTAATAATGCCTCAAGGCATTGTGCAGGATGGACAGGTACTAAAGCTCTTGGCACTGTAGACAGTTCCTGACCCAGAGTGTGATTTTCTCCCCATCTCAAATGGGGAGACTTTCATCATTACTGCAGTCCACTGTCAGTATTTCTTTCCCTAGTTATAAAATTTGTATCATTTCTGATTGCCATTACCCTTTCGCATGAGCAAATGGGAGGCTCTTCACATGTAGAATTATATGAATATTGTATATTTGATTAGGGAAAGGAATTTATTACTTAACGAAGTTTCCTAAAAGTGACATATTTATTCCTTTTTAAACTACATCGTAGTGTATTGCTTCAATAGCTTAAGTATAACAGTTATATCTATTATGTAGACCCCTTTTATTTTTCAGAATTAAAAAGAATTTTGAAATAAAGACATATTTTGACTTGAAAAGTTGTAATATTAGCGACACGGTAGTAGCATCTCGGTTCCAGCTGCATAGTGTGTGTTTCGCAAGTGCGCATGTGCTCACGCATCCTGAACGCACCCTCCCAGGGTTTCAGGCAAGTGGCTTGCAAGTTTTCCCTCCTGTCCCTTAGCCTGCCTGTTTTACTCTGACAGTGACAGTGACCTTTGGTGCCATTTTTAGTTTTGAAGTACCTAGTATGATTTACCTTTTTCCTTCATTTTTTTCAGATGATTTTCTTTATTCATCCATGTGTACAGGACATGATATTTCCCTTCCTGTGGGGAGTGGGTTCCCACACACAGCACACATTCACTCCTCTTTCCATCCCCTCGCCCTCCTTCCCCACCTCTCCATCTCTCGGGCCTTTCCTCTCTGAGAAAGATCTACCTCCCTACTTCCTAATACCTGTCTTTTATTTTGCACT
This sequence comes from Dinomys branickii, assembly GCA_004027595.1. Lineage (NCBI taxonomy): Eukaryota > Metazoa > Chordata > Mammalia > Rodentia > Dinomyidae > Dinomys > Dinomys branickii. The sequence goes on along the minus strand of PVLD010004725.1, from coordinate 24,061 downwards.
TTGTTTATATTTTGAATTTCTCCTACGAGACACATCCTATTTAAGGGTGATATTTAAGCTTGTGTGTTGGATTTACTTCATTTAACTTTACGGTCTCAAGGAGCTTCCACTGCCTACAAATGACTCAAGTGTACCCTTCTTTATGGCAGAGTAGTGCTATTGGCTACTCCTTTTGTGTCATGTCCAAGAAGTCACTGCCAAATTCAGTGTTACGAAGCACCCTTGGGTTTTCTTTAAAGTTTTATAGCTTAGCTCTTATGTTTTGGTTTTAGATCTGTTTTGGGTTAATTTTTACAAATAGTTTAAGGTAAGGATTCAACTTCATATTATAGCTTTTTAAAAAGTGTGTGTTTTATATATGTATGTGTTCATACATACATGTATGTATGACAGTATGTGTTTATAGTATTTTTAAAGGTGCACTAATGAAGCTATTTGAGTTTGAGCATTAGTGTTAAGCTATAGACAAGCTGAAGCATCTGAGGCAAAGCTTGCCATTTTAATAATCTCCAATCTATATATGGAACTCTCCTTAAAAACCTCACAGACTTTAGGCAATATAGGTGGTAGAAATATTCTTTTGGAAACCAGTACTTATGACAGCTAAGGAGTTAAAATTTGGAATTTCAGGAGAAAACTTGTCTCCTGAAAACTGACAGCCAGTTTTATGTCAGTAACTGTGGCAGAAACATGTATAACTTCAACTGTATATCCAAAGACAAATTCCACAGCACCTTGAGGATTTTGTACTCAAGGTATACTTTCAAAGTATGTGTTGCAGACGACTTAGGAAAAGCACAAAGGGATCCCTCCTGCTGAAAGAGTTTAGTATTTTGTTAAAAATAAGAGAGCTAGTATCTGCTGCAGAGTCAGACTGGCAGCTGCTGGACACTGCCCTCCCCTTTTGAAAGCCTCTCCCTCTGGCCTGTAGATCCAGATTCACCAAGTAAAGGGAGTGGCCGGGGCTGTCTTGGTGTGGCAGAAGGCCCACAAGCAGCCTGGAGCACACCAAACACCAGTCAGGTCCTTCTCAGAAAATATTTTTTGACATATGTTTAAGAAATGATGATCCTTTTCATTTTCTAACTTTAAGGCTTGTTAAGAAAATTAGGAAAGGGGGACATGGTGAGCACTCTTTATGACCTGCTGGTAGCATTTATCCTCTACACACACACACACACACACACACACACACACACACACACACACACGAGCTGTCTGTAATGGATACACATACATACATTATTAAATGCTTGTTAGTATGAATACATTTATATATTCACACTACTCTACTCTCTTGTTGATAGAAAATACAAACATTTTGAGTCCAGAGGAAGAGTAAATGCCATCATAGTGTGGTTTTGACGTCTTCATATTCAGGCATTGTTTTAGAACTGAGCACAGTTATTTCTACCGCTTATAATCATGGGATTTGGTGTTTACAGTGCTGTCCTCTAACATGCTGCAAACGACCCTTTCTTCCTTCTTGTCATCTGGATCTCATCTTCATGCGTGTAAGACACTCACCCACACAGCCTCCCCCACTGCACAAATTGTAAGGGGTCTTAAGGATGATTTACTTAAAAGTCCAAGCATGTCAATGTACTGGCAAGAAGGACTAATTTAAAAGTAGAATTATAGTTCTTTGAAAATGCTGTATACAAGTCTATTGTCAGTGTTAGTGGTTTTATGAACTACTCTCAAGGACTTAGATAATTACATTTAAAAAATAATTTTCCTAAAGGCTTCTAAACATGACTTTATGACCTAGGGCAGTATGTTCATGGGTAGCTCCACACAGGAACCTGTGAGTCTGGCTTCCAGTTGGATGGAGCCCTGCTCTGGGTCGGTTCTCGTGCACAACTAGGCTCTTCAGCAAAAGCTTCGGTTAGAGAACACACCTTTCGCGGGTATCCTCAAAAGCTTTTCTGCACCAATCCGCAGGCACTGAAGTTGACCAACCCACATGCAGGCGAGCGCTTAGCAGCCCTCAGGCTTGGAAATCAATTGCAGTCATTGAAGAGGGTCGGAGAGAAACACTTGGGAATCGGAGGTTCCCTGCTAAATTTTAACTGCAATATTTAATGTCACAAGGTTAACTTCACACATAGTTGACTTCAGTCTTGCATTGAGAAGCCACTGAAAAGATGGTGAGTTGGGAATACAAGCCTAGCTCCCCTAATTTTCTTTTGACGTGTGAATTGGCTTCCCTAAGTCAGTCAGAGAGCAACAGAAGGCCCCTATGTATTGTAGTTACTAAGGAATTGGGTAGCAAAAGTAACTCGGTTTTCTTTTTTGGTTTCAAAATGGCTTTCACACAAAATGGTTCATGCAGTTCCGGTGAGCAAACTTGGAAAAGTCAGTGAAACACAGATTACAATTCCAGTCAGAAGTAAACAGCACAGAGAGGGGTCTGCTGAATGACACATGACCTCCTCAGTTCATCCCAATGACTAAAAACACGGATGGATTCCGATATGTCAGCAGCCACAATGTGTGCTCTCACATAATTTAAAACAATGGTTTCTAAGTTCTCTCTCTTGACTTCCCAGTCACTCCATCCTCTCTGTAAGGAAGAGTGGGTTTACCTTGCCTTACCTGTGCTTTCTTCTTTGCGTTTTCCTACCACACACCCGGATCTCTCCTCTCTCTGTCCACCTCTTCCTTCTCGTAGTACTGAGAGCTGAACCCAGGTCCTTCACAATGAGCTGCAAGCCAGGGCCATTTGTGTTTTTTAGTTTGAGACAACTCACTGAATTGCTTAGGCTGAGCTGAAACTTGGGATCCTATTGCTTCAGCCTCTTGGAGTTCTGGGATTACAGGTGTGCAGTACCACACTTAGCCCCTGTATTACCTTTTCCTTCCTTGTAGTATACATGTGTGTATGTGCCCCTGAATACCATCCCAAACTTATGGCATTTGAAAGTATGGCCTTGTGACTATATGACTCTTCGAAAGCAATATATTTTTAGTAGAAACCTACTTGCAGTTTTGAATTTTGATGTTTACCAAGCCTGCAGCATATGGCGAGGCTCTTCTCTTAGTTTGCTAGATAGCAGCACTCCCAGCTCCCACCTCCCCCACCATCACCAGGATGAACAGTTCATGCTCTATGGTGTGCCGGGTGAGTCAGTAGGTTAGATGCCTTTGATGCGTGCTCGACTTATAATAATTTCACTGAGGATGAGCATGCTGTGACATAACCTCATCATAAATCAAGTCCTTTGGGTATATAGTATTTTTTGCAATGATAACTACCCGTGTTACTATGATTATGTAAATGCTACTCACGGCTGCCGTATGTAGAATTCTACAGTCCCATTTCCTCCCCTGTAAAACTTGTACCCTGTGCAATGAATAATAATCTTACAAATATTCCTCCTTTAACGATCAGTTTAGCGACTGCTCAGGCTTATGATCAACGTGCACTGTTCAGCTTTAGGACCCACATTTGGACTTACAATGCAGGAACATGAGCAGCAGCGTGGCCTTGTGGTGGACTCTTCTACAGCACAGCACTGTATTCTTTGCTGATGCTACTGTACAATATAGTACTGCTATAGCTTGTGTCTACGAATCCCCCCAAGCCTTATGCTACCACAGGGGGCTTTGCAGAGCTGCCTGGATCTTGGGTGTGTAATGCTGGCATTATGGGTGCCCAACTCTGGGCATGAGTGCTACATGCCAAAGAGATGTGTTGCCTGGATGGACTATAAAGGACGGAAAGAAGACTGCTGCTGTGGCTGCTGCTGCTTTGCTGCTTTTTGCCTTCTGCCTGCCTTGTCTGGACTGTGTCTGCTCTGTGGTGCCCCTGGGCTGTGCCACCCTGCCTTGGAGCCAACCAGTCATGGACTGAAATAAACCTTTCCTCTTTTAATTTTGACCACTGTGTATTTTGTCCCAGCAACAAGAAAAGTAACTAAGACAAGTACTGTAGTTTTATGTTCTGTTATACATTATGGTACTGCATGTAAAATATATGCAAATAAAAGTGAAGTCATCAAGTTGGAATTTCCTTTGACCGTTTCTTTGCTGCAGGATGGAACGAGGCTGTTCACCAAGAACGGTCCATATTCAGTTTGTTCCCTTACTATGTGCACTCACCACTGACTCAAGCCCTGCGTTCTCCCCAGACACATGCACATCTTATCTCAAAATATTTGCATACTGGGAAAATCTGTCTGCTTCTATCTGGATACATAAGCAACTATAACACCTTTCTTTTGAACATATGGCTTCTTATTGTTTTTTTTAGCATTAGAGCTTCTGGGGAAAAAAGACATTAGATAACAGGAAAGTCTTGCTTAATGTACAGTTAACTGAGTCAGGAAGCTGACCCAGTGTGGGTTGTGGGGTTGTCTGGTTGGTTTTCCTAACACCTAGTCCATCCCAGGCCTTAAGGAGACTCAGAAAATATGGGAGGTATTTGAATGGATTTATAGTATTAGAGTTGCTTGAAACTAGATTGTCTTATAAATTCTCTTTCTGAAAAAAATCTTTCAATTTTTATTTACACATTTTTTTAAAAAAGGCCATTTGTGTGACTTTTGCCTTAAGGATACATTTAAGTCTCACTCTTTTAAAATACAAATGCTGCTTCCAACATTTGAAAATAATTTTTCCCTCTTCTAAAAAATAAATCTGCACAAACAGATGATCTTTATCATTAATTTTAGGGCAAAGGATTTGCATAATATGTAGTTACCTCTGTTTTACTCCTGGTGGCTAAAGACCATTACTATGTGGGTGATCTTAGGCAGATTGGTACTAGGTAATCTTAGACAGATTACTTATCTTTTCTTTGTTCAATTTACTCATATGTAAAATGAGAATGATGGTAATACCTCTCTCAAGGGATTGTGAATTTTGAGTTAGTATATGTGAAGTCCTTTCACATGCACTTGGAGAACCGTTATTACCAGACAACTGTTTACCTTGAGAATACATTAAACCATTCATTAGTCAAGTGTTTTATCCTCTGGAAAGGTGAGAATACATATATAATTATGAACAATATATAAATTAAATTCTGTCATATGGAAAAAGCAATGAAATTTATCTTAGATGACAAACACACAGCTGTGTTTCTGAAGAAGGAGGCATTCTACCCAGGTGGGAACACACTAGGAGAAGTCTTTGCCAATGAAGAACAGAGACTGAAAAAGAAGGGAACATAGAAGAGATGTTCTGTATGTGGACTCAGCAGAACTTGGGGAGTGGCTTTGGGAAGCTGAGCTGAGGAGGAAATGGAAGATGGTGCTCTGAGTTCTTGTCTGTGGGACCAGAGGGAATCTGGCACACTTAGCTATAGCAACATGAACTTTAGGAGAAAATACAGGATGAGCACATACAGGATGAGCAGAAAAGAAGGTCAGGTTGTCCAGCTAGGAGCTGCAGTTCATGGGGGGACTGTGGTGAGAAGACACATGTCCAGCCGGTCCCTGGGAATGCAGGCCTGGTGTTCAGAAGTGAGCAAGCGAGACGAGTGTCAGGGCAAAGGTGTGAGCCCAGCATTAGGAGGGGTGTGAATGTTTTCCTGATGCAATGACGCCTACTATCGCTATTTCAATCTGCCAGGGCTTTAAAAATGAGCTTGAAAAATTCCTGAAAAACATACACTTAGGGACCTGGTACCATCTGGCTCCAAAACAACTGAGGACTAGCAGAGTTACTACTGTTGGAATGGAAGACATATGTTAAACTCATTTCATACATAAATGTATGGATATATGTATGTATACATACATGTATACACTTTTATAGCAATGTGTTTATATATAAGCAAGTTTGTAAATGTGTTGTGCACATGTGTAGGTACAAATGTGTGTGTTCATACGTACCTGCACATATATTCTCCAGAGAGGTGGGGAGCTACAGCACCCAGAGAGGAAGCGTGCTTTGTGTCCAGATGGTGGGTTCTGATCCCATGTTTCCCTCAAAGGAACTGGGAGTCCTTGGACAAATGGTTGATACAGGAGTTTGAGCAAAAAAAAAAAAAAAAAAAAAAAAAGCACAAGATGAGCCTGAAACATTTTTTTGAGCTATAAAGAAATGTAATGTCCAGAGGATGAGCGGGACACGTGAAGAAGACTGCGAAGGCATTTGCAAGAGGCTGTGATTGGCCGATGTGGGGGTCACGTCAGCGCTGCCCTGGTAATATGTGCAATGCCTTGAAAAGAATAGGAAGCTATGAGATGGCTCTGGTGAAGTAAATAAGGGAGAACAGTAACAAGGTGTGAGATGCTACCATAGTCTCCAAGCAAAATATCTGTTGAGTACAAAAAGCAAAAGCCTAGCATTACCCTGAACAACTCTGGAAGCCTCCATATGGATAAAATCATGGGACATGAACATCACTAGCCCTGGAAAAAACTGAAAACCCGAACTACTCTGGAAGGATTCAGCGATAAGCACACTGCCGCTTCTATACTATCTCTGTGAAAGAGGAGGTAGCCCAAGTACAATTATAAGGAAACAGAAAAACTCAGCTTACAAAAGTAACTGGCTAAAAAGCACTTATGAGCGTCAAGGTCATAAAAATCAACAATATATCGACAACTGCCCCAGACCAAAGGCAACTAAAGACACACGACTCGTAAATGTAATGTGATCCTGGTCTGGATTATTTTGGTCTGGATTATTTTGCTACAAAAGGCAGCATGGGACACTTGGTAAAGACTGAACAGGTTCTGTGGATTGGATAGTAATAATGTGTTTGTTTGAATTTATTTATTATTGTGGTTGAAATGTGTTTTTATGGATGTCAAGTTTATCAGAAATAGCAAAGAATTTGGGAATAACCGAGCATTCTGATGGCATTCGCTCAAACAGTTCAGGAAAAAAGTCCTTTGTATATACTTGCAACGTTTTTCATATGAGTTGGAAATTACTTTAAATTATTCATTGGTACTTTTCACCTCTCCAGTTGTTATCATGCCATATACTAAATTAGTTTTGTAAGTATGACTATTTTCTCATACATAATACTTTAACACAATGATACTATTCTTTACAGATTGGTTAGAACCTTTTTCTAGTTAACTTACATTCCTCATTATATTTATTATTTCACCAAGCATTGAAAGCAGTATGGACATCAGCAACCTTATTGTTTGAATAGATAAAATGAAGCAAAATTAGTTTACTAGAGAACTTTAGTAAAGAATTACCTGTTGAATGTCTCAGGTACCTCGACGTCACACAAAGTGCCATGCTGTGCAACCTAGGGCTGCCAGCAAAAGGCTGCACCAGAACTGAGGCCTCCTGATAGTCACCATTTGCTGACCTCTTGTTGTCACCAACATGTCTCATGCCAGCTGACAGCTGCCTGCAGCTCACAGCGCCTGCTCTGGTGCGTGCTGTGGGCAGGGCGGAGGGATCTTCTTGACTTCCTGGGGACAATGTTTTGGCTGATAACCCACAGCACCTCAGTTTGAGTGGGAGAAGAACGCAGGCATTTTGTGTTTAGCTACAAAATGCTGCTCTCATAAAAGATAAATCAAGCCTCAGAAACTAAGGCAAAAGATAGAATTAGGACCACATGTTGGAATGCTTCTTCAATCAATTAAAAAGAGCAGACAAATAAATTTAGCAGATAAAGAAGCCAGAAGAAACATAATAGTATCTTCACACATTATTATATGTCTAGTATGTGCTAATCACTGTACTCAGCATCAAGGAGGGAAAAGCTGTAGGACTGACCCCTGAACTCCCATCTGGAGTGGGGCTAGGGCTGAAAGTAAGAGATAAATGCAGAACCACACAGAACAGAGCAGAACATGGGCAGCTTCTGTCGGGGCAACTGAGCAAATTACTGGGTCCTTCAAAACAAGTGACACGGAGCTGGATTTTTCAGCTAAATGAGGAGAGTGTTTCAAGCCGAGGAAATAACATGCACCAGGCAAGGTCAGCAAAGGTTTGGTGTGTCTATGAAATCTGGTGTGAAAGAAGCATTTTGTGTGTGTGTATGTGTGTGCGCGCACACGTCTTTGCACACGGTCTCTTATATGAGAGAAAAGAGAGGCAAAAAGTGAAGCTGAGATGGGTAGGAGCTAAAATGGGAAGGGATTTATTGCCAAGCTTAAGAGTTTGAATGTATTCTGAAGGTAGAGTAACACTAGGGGCCTGCGGGGCTGGTTAGGTATCAGACAAGGCCAGTAGCTCCTGTGTCCGCTGCAGAACAAAGAGACGGAGGAGAAAGTGGAGGAAATCCATCTAAATGCGTAGAGGGGAGGCCAGAAATAAGGCAGAGGCCATGAGAGCGACTTAGTGGAGCGAGGAGAAGCTGTATGGTGGGATACTGGAGTGGTCTGTTATCTGAAGAGACGAGAGGAAGGAGAAAGCACAGAGGGCAGCACAGGGATGTCACCATGTGGAGGAAAGACACTTCACGCAGAGTGCGCTCAGGGGAATCAAAAAATATCTCAACTGTCGTGCTCGATGCTTGAAATTCCACCTCACACCAATCCCACCATGCAGGTAAGGGAAACGTGCAGAGATTAGTTCCTCCCTCCCTGGTCACACATGAGGAAGTGTGAGTATTTTGCAACCAGATGCAGAGGCCGGGAAGGAAGGCAGGGAAACGGTGTGCAGTGAGGGTGACCAGGGGCCAGTGCTTAGCTGTGCAGCTGAAGTTGGACACAGGCTGAAGCTGTGGGAGAGCGGCAGGAGAGAAGAAAGAGAAAACGTAGAGCTGAGGTAGTCTCCACCCGAAGGGACTCACGGGGAAGAGCGTCACGGGGAGAAGTGGAAAGAACAGCTGAGCAAGTCCAGAAACACAGACTGGAGGGCACAAGGGCCCAGAGCCCTGGGTTGGTCAATACGTCAAACCCTAAAGAGACGGGCAATGACAGGGGCTGGAGCTGCTCTGGGGACTGGAAATGATAACAATGAGAAATGACTGATGGTCTTTAAGGACTCTCAACTATGCAAACGGGCGCTGCAACTGTGAACATTCAGCGGGCCTGCTTCTACTACACTGAGGCATAGAGCAGCTCAACACATTCCTTTAGCTGAAGAGTAAAACGGGAGCCCAAACCTGTGTGGACAGAATGTCTACCCAGCCCAGGAAGTAGCTGTGACTAAGAACGTGCAAGTTTTACGTGAACTTACAGCTGTCCTTTCTGAGCAGGACTGTGGTGGCAGGGGGGGGCCAGCAAGGAAAACTGTGCTTGAGTTGTGAGTGCTTCAAGTTGTGCATGTTGCTAGGCCTCTGTGTTTCCTGGTGATGTGAGAACCTCTCGGTTCCCTTCCATCAATAACCATGCTGTGACTTCAGGACAGGTGCCGGCAACGTTAACCAGTTGCTGGAAAGCACTCTTGACATTCCACAGGACCATTAAGAAGCCTGAGAAACGCATTTCAATTACAATTTAATATGAATATATTTTTCATTTGCCACTTAAAGAAACTCTTTGACTTACCTGGAGATGTATCTTTCTTACAGAGAAATTTGTGAAGAGAATCCTTTATTTGCCTTTGCCTGTGAGCCCCACGCTGTGAGTTTTCATCTTAACACTTCTGTCTTGTTATATGATAGAGAAACTGGCTGAATACCTAAAGCCCACAGGAAAGGCTTCTGTCTCCCATGGATACTTCCACCCAATTTTTCAATTTCAATAATTTCATTGGCAAAAGGAAGCATACCAGAAGTTGCCAAAATTAATATGTCAAGTAACTAATATGTCAAGTGTATCTCTGGTTTCAATTGGACAAGCCAACGACTGAATAGAAAACTTGGGGTGGGGAAGACAGGAATACAGAAAAAGAAAACACTGAACTTCAAACTAAGGTAACACTATGCCCTTAAGAGTAGGTAGTGAAACAGCAAAGAAAAACAAAACAAGACACTAATTATGCATTAGTCACAATAAGAAAAGAATGGAGTGACAAACTATTTTGAAATAATCCCTAAAATAAATTTAAATTAAAATGCAAAAGCATCAAACTTTCCCACCACTTCTTTAAAAAGCCCCAGAGGCTCTGAACTAAACTATTGGCAAAAACATGTCTCTTATGGGCATCTTGCCCAAAATATGATTTCTTCAAAACAGGATGTCCATTATTCATCATAGAACTATTAATTCTATTCCCAGTATACAAATCTCAGATAGCTTTCACAAGCCATCCAAAACAAAAGCCCAAATACTATCACAAGACAATGCACATAGCGAAAGGACAGCATGAAGAGAATGTGTTTTAAAAGGATATCTTACATATTGGTAAAAGTCCAATATTTCAAATTAAATTTCAAATAAAATTTCACACTCATTTTCTACAGCACTGAAGTATTAGAAAGGAAAGAGAGAAAGCTTTTCACAGAGATGAATAGGACTGGAAGGAAGTCCATGGAAAATGTTAATAAACATGTTGACCAACTGTGTGGTCTTCCAAGCAATAAATGATTTCTTGCTTTATTTCTTCTTAATAAGAAGAAATTAAGGAGGTGATTACACATGGAGGGAAGAGGTCCAAGCAAGTATCTAACTGGTGCCATTTGTTGTTAATTCTCCCCACGGTCGGAGGGCCTGGTCCACCTCGGCCTTGGACTCAACCTTCTGCCACTTGTACCAACATCATCCAGAGGGGCAGGTGTGTCTTGGACAAATGTGTCCCTTCTGAATTCCTGTGTTAGAACTTTGACCTGCAGCTTCTGTTCTCTCCTCTGCAGCCATGGGAGGATGTGGCAACCAGGAACCGTCTTAAAGCAGAGGGAAGCTTTCACCAGATACCAAATCTGGATGCCTTTCCTAAGCTCTAGAACTGGGGGACATACATTTCTAATTTTTACAAAGGAGCCGGTCTGCAGCATTTTCTTATAGCAGCAGGCATGGACTGATACAGTCACATATGCACCTACACTGTGTCAAGGAGGGGGACTCACTCTCCCTAGGTTCAGAGACTAGGCAAATCATTCAACCTCTGGCCAGTTCACCTGGAGGATAAGAAGGGCAGTGTGCACAGTACTCCAGAAGGAAGAAAAGCACCAGTGGTTCCTCCTGTAGTCTCTGGTGCCCACCTGACTTCTGTGTAAGGAGGGCAGAGAAAGGGCTCAGAGTTTTATTTTGTTTTACATTTTCTTTGCCACAAGTCTTTCCCACCTTTAGGGAGTTTTGGCTGTGAGAAATTTCTCTGAGTAAGACAATTTCCCTTGGGAAAATACAGATGGATAGTTGACTAATATTCAGGCTCTTATTGTCCTACACTGAGTTTGTGATGCAGATGAGATTGATCCTCCACACAGCGAGAAACTGACGTCCCCCAAATCTAAATTAATTCTTGCAAGCAGCTGCCATGAAGCTCAAAATGGAAATGTGGCTCATGGAGCTGCTCTCCTTGCCCCACGCGCCACACCCATCGCTTCTCCTCTCACGGATCTTAACTGGGTTAAGGCAAAAGATGCTTAGGGACAGAGGAAAGTGCCCTGCTCCCAGTGGGGATTAAAAGTGAGCTCTCTGTGAAATATCCTGGCGAAAGGCTGCGAAAGAAGTGATATTACTTCTGCATCTCTGTGAGTACTGGCATGTGTATTACTATCCCTCTGGATGACTCTGGAGTCACCCAGCCTGCTGACTCTATGTCCAAATTCACCTGGTAGGAGTGAGGTAGAGTTTGCAGTGGCAAAGGGAAGCAAGGGGAGCCTCCTGTGTTGATTCAGTGTAGTGCTGCTTTGTCTTCTACTGCTGAAAATGTAAGTGGCATTGACGCTTCACATGCCTGTATGGCTTGCAAGTACTCGAAAGGAATCTGACTGATTGGGAAAAACCAGGTGTGGCTAGGTGGTACTACATCTGGGGCCCCAAATGTTCCATGATCCTTTGAGTTGCATCTCTGCAATGAGAGATTTGGCAGTTGAAGGCCCTGGTGGAGCTGGTCTCCATGTGGAGGTGGCCCTTCACATTTACTTCTCTTTTGAAAAGCTGTTATTTGTTTGCTCTTGGGTTCTTGTTGAGACAGAGCACTTGACCTGGGAGGAGGAACTGTGGTTCTCTAGACTCATGTTCCATTTGGAAGGTATCAACTTAGATTTAATGATGATTAAATTAAAAGGGGTCTGAGAAGTTTCAACTGTCAAATGGAAAATGGCAAACTTAGGAAACTGGCCGGTCTGGCCTTGGTGGCATCTTGGTAAGCTGGGAGGACAGCTGTTCTCCTGGACTACTTGCAGCAAAGAGCTGGTTCATCGGATCTCTGACCCGCACATGGCCCTGTTTGCTAGGCCTCGCTCGTGGGTGGCTTGGCTAAGCCGAAGTCCCATGGGACTCCCTGGGTGGCCCCAACTGTGCAATCTTGGGGTCAGCTCTTCAGAACTGAAAGTGGACACAGTCACTGCACTCCATGGAAAGACTCCAGGATGTTTGAAAATGCAATCTTGACAAACCTGGTTGTGTTTCTACTGAATTTTGAGTGGTGGCTGTGACGTGATTATTTGGATTGTCACTTGGAGAACGATAGTCTGGCAGATTTAAAGATACTTGTCTTTGATATTGCCAGGAGGAAACAAATGGTGGCTGCTGATTGAACCATCTGCGTCACGCATGCAGATGAACACACTCTCTGTTGAGACTGACCAAAGTGAGGGAGTGGGAGAAGCCTACCCTGCCCACACGGCCTCCACTGGTCACCCGAACTCCTTCTGCACAGACATGGCCACATGCCCACCTCGCGCTGGGCACACAGTAGAAGACCTTGTATTTTTGATGTACAACCTACTACTATCGCATGGTATCCGTTCGACTCCTGCCCGAAGTTAACTCACTTGTCTGCAATAAGGGCTGTCACACAGCACAGGACGTTTCCCACATCTGCTACAGACCCAGTAATTGCATCTGCCCTTTGACTTCTTTTACATGATATTTAAATTTTTAAGAATTATTACAGTAAAATACACATTGCCATTCATCACCTTCAAACTCTGTCCCTTTGCTTCAGACATGCTTACCTTATGGTCCTTGCCACTTTCTGAGGCAGTTCTGCGGTCCTCTTTCCTCCGTGTCCATAGCTGCACACTCATAACTGCCCCAAAGTCCGGAATCAGTTGAAAATATTTCCCTTTCATTGTAGTCAGAAGTTGCACGGGCCAGATCCCGGTGAGTATGGCGGCTGAGGGTGGGCCGCAGTGCTTTCATGAGCTCACCTTCTCACTGGATCGCCCTTGACGGTGTTCATTGTATTTCATAATCGCATCTCATAGGTGCACTCATAAATGAGGACTCCCAAAAGGATAATGAAATAAGTACACTGGAAATGAAAGGGAATATTGATGTGTCTATAACAATATTTTAAATTCAAACATTCACCATGTGTTTTGATCACGCCCTCCTCAATGTGTATGTGTCATAGATGGAAATATTAGGCCTATGAAGTATTCAATGCATACATACCAAATGTAGTATAATTTCAGAGAAAGACATCCAGATTTTTAATGACTGCTTTTTCTGTCATGTAAAAGTCACATATTTGGGGATAAATCTCAATCTCTGCTGTAGTATACACTTGTGGAATTGCTGTGTAGGATCTAGTTACATACTGTGTGTATATAGTGTATGTAAAAGCCTTTAAGAAAATGTAAAGTTAAACAAATTCAAGGTACAGCTAGTATTGTTTGCCAGAGTTGGAGAAGTGTGTATGTGTAATGGTCATAAATCCTTCTTCACAGACTGAGTAATGGGTGGAGGACACAGCTGGATATTTCATATCATTAACCTTAATTCTAGTCCTCTTTTCATTTGGTAGATATCTACTGTCAGCTTCATGCACTCTTTCACCTCAGTCCAAATCGTACCATGTCCAGGGCCCTCGTGCAAGGAGGCATGTTCAGAGGGGCCTTCCAGTATTGGGTGCCCATTTATTTGAGATGCCTGTTCTTGGTATTTGTGTGTGTGTGTGTGTGTGTGTGTGTGTGTGTGTTTGGCCTCTCAAAACTGGTGTGTAAGTATGAAATTTCATTGTCAAGGTTAGAAACAGCCACACTCTTCATGCCCCACCCTTCTCCCATAAACATATCACCAGGCAAGGAGTTGCAACAGCCCAGTTCTTTCTCTTATGGCAGAGGAGACTCTGCAGCAAGGTGAAAGTATAAATCGTATCACAATAAATTATGTATGTTAGTATGCTGGGGGAACTGGAATCTGCAAGGGAGGACAGACAAGATGAGACATGAGCAGTGGGAGATTTTGCTCTTCGTGCTCTATTTATTGTTTGAATTCTTATAATAAGCTGTATTGCTTTTTTAATCCTTAAAAATAAGTAACATGTTTATACATATTTTTCTCAACTAAACACTGAATAGGAAAAAATCGTCATAAGTGGCAAGGAAATTAAATATATTTCTTATAGGAAATAGAGAATTTTGGTTATAGCATAACAAAATGAACAAAATATAAAGTAAATTGTCTATGGCTGAGCGATCACAGTATTTTGAGATACAAAAGAAAATGTCCAGATATCCAACTTTAACAATAAATCCTGATAATATGAAAAGAACTTGATAAATGTTAAGAGAACAGAATTACCAATTCTACGCAACCATTTCAAGAAAATGTCACAGGATGCGGATGTTTCAGGAAAATCCAGATTGTATGATTACAGACTGGCTCACCAGATGTTGATAATTTTCGCTAGCGCCAGGGAGGGGCTGGGGCTGTGTTTATGGAGAATGAGCGCTGCTGTGCATGCCGAGGCTCTGTTCCGAGGCGCTCTCTGGAAATGTGCTTCACTGCGCACACTCTGTGGGAGGGCAGTGTAGCCTTAGCGTACTCCCTCACTGAGGGTAGGATGCAGGCTCACACATACCTTCTGTTTGCTAGATTCTGCCATTTCGCTACAAACAGGCCGGTTCCTCCCACACGTGTACTGAGCAGTCGCTGCTGAGCACCCACAGTAGACCATCTCCAGGCCTCTGGAGTTCTCTGTGTGGCGCAGTCTGCTGTGCTCTGAGGCTGGGGAAAGAGTCACCTGAAAATATCAGCAGGGACCTGTTTCAGTCTGGTCTGAAATGTTCTCCAACATCTGTGTGTCAGCAGTTTGGTGCCGAAGCTGCAGTGCCAGTGAAAGGGGATGGAAGCTTTAGAGCGAGGGTCCAGTGGAAGGTCTCCGGGTCGCTGGGGACATGAACTCAAAGTGAATGCAGGACCCTGGGCCTGTCTTCTGGTCCCCCCTTTCTTCTCCTTCCCAGACGAAAGGTAGCAGCTTTGCTTCACCATGTGCTCCTCCCATGAACTGCTACCTCGCCACAGGTCTAAAAGACATGGGGCAAGTCATGGACTGGAAATTCTAGAACTGTGGGCCAACAGAAACCTTTTCTCTTTATAGGGTGCCTATTCCAGGTTTTTATTACACAGGAAAGGGAAGTTAATACAGAATCCTAAGCACAAGAAACATGAAAACATACTAAGGTATATCACAGGCAAACTAATGGGCAAAAACTACTAAAACAGTAAAATTAGAAACAAAACAGATATGAGAGGACAATGATAGAATATTTAGTGCATTGAATAATTCAGTAGGAAGATAATGGAAAGTAATGTTCATCTGGAATTGTACATCCAGTGAAAATATCTAAAACAAATGCAAGCTACAGACTTCATCAGATATTAAAAAGCTGAAATTCACCATCAATAGATTTTCACTAATGTACATGTTGAAGGATATCCTTCAGACAGAATGAAATTGATACCAGAAATATAGACAAATACTACACAAGATATTACAAAGAAAATTAAGGTTCATCAGAAATGTAACTACATGAATAGAATAGTGAGTTTATTTTCTAATTTAAATCCTTTTTCTGAAACATTGACTTTAAATACATTAGTAACAATGTATTATAGAGTTGATGGTATATGTTATTTATATTTATTAGTAAAATAACAAAAACAATGTAAAGGTCAGCAAGGGGAAACTAGAAATTTATACTAAATGTGAATTGGAATATTATCACTCAAAGGTAGATTATGATAAGGTAAAAGGTATGATATAAAGAAATCTCCAGTATCAGATGACTTTTTAAGAAAATTCTGTCAAGCCTTCAAGGAAAAATTAATACCAATCCTATGCATTTTTTCCCAGAAAATACTGCCTGATTCATTTTATGAAGCCAGCATTGTCTTCATACCAAAACTAGATGAAGATGGTACATACAAGAAAAGTAGACAAAAACTATAGCCTGATATTGTTCGCATACATAGACAAAAGCATTTTTAATAAAACATTAATGAAAAAATGCAGCAATATATAAAAGAGACACAATAAGACTATGAGAGTTTATTCCACAAATGCAAAGTTAAATCAGCATGGTAACAGATCTAAGAAGAAAGAATGCATTTATATAAATTACAGAAGAAGTATTGGACAAAACTCAACCACAATTCACTATAAAAGCTTAGAAATCAGGAATAGGAAGAAATGATAAAGGACATCTATAGAAATCTCTGACTAACATCATAGTTAATCGTTAAAGACTAAATATTTATCCTCCATGGCTTGGAGTATAGGAAGAAGATCTGTTCTTGCCATCTTATTCTGTATAGTTCTAGAAGTTCTAGCCAGTGCAATGAGCAAAGGAAAGAAAACAAAATGCACACATCTATAAAGGAAGAAACTAAGTGTCCCAGTTTGCAGAAGACATGATAACATTTTTACTCACAATTAATAGCATTTCTCCTAAAATTCATAATTGAGTTCACTGAGATCGGGATCAACATACAACAACTGAACAGTAGTACCTTGGCTCACAAACTTAATTCTTTCCATGATTCTGGCTTCAAAATGAATTAGATGAAAACTGAATCAAATTTTCCCATAAGATCAACATTGAACCTAAAATTTAAACTCATTTGGTTCTCATCCAATTTGGTTTGCGGCCAGAATCAAGGAAAGTATTAAGTTTGTGAACCAAGGTACTACCGTGCTCCATTAGGATAGCAATGAACACTAACTATAGCTACCACATTATTTACAAGCACTCACAAAATAAATGCCAATTATAAATCTAACATAACATCTACAGAATTTGTATGTAAAAAGCTATAAAACCAAAGATAAACCAAAGATTTAAATAAATGAAGAAATATTTCAGTGAACTGGAACACTCAGAATGATAAAACTGTCAATTCTCCTCAAATTGATACAATATTTAACATAGTTTCTATAAAAATCTGGAGATTCTTTTGCCGGGGGTTAGATGAAGACAAGCTTGTCCTTAAATAGGAATAGAGATGGTAGAAGCAAAAATAGCTACAGCAATTTTGAAAAATGAGTATCTGGAGAATTGACTCTGAATTTAAGAATTATATTTTAGATCTAAAACGTCCCATAGAAGTTTTGTTTCAGAGAGTCCTGGCTGGACAAGGTGTGCACCTTGGGTGTGGAGTGTGTTTTCGTCCCTCGCTCTTCCTTTCTTCCCTTTGCTTCCTGGCTACCATGCAGTGAACAGCCTCGGAGCCGGTCTACTATGGCCTGAAATCATTCAAACTGTGAGCCAGTTACCTAGGAACACCGATTACCCAGGAACCTCTCTTCCTAGGTAATAAATGTTGGGTATTTTGTCCTAGTTACAAGAAAGTGACTAATACAGAATATTAGTACAAGGAGTGGAGTTGCTTCAGTGACTATACCTGACTACATGGTTCAGGAATTTTTGGAATTGGTTTGTAGGAAGAGTTTGGCAAAGTTTGAAGATATGGGTTAGAGAAGCCTTACAATATTGCATGCAGAGATTCATGAGCAATTTTGGTCAGAGCTTGGAAGCCCAGGATGCTGATAGAAATGCAGACAGTAAAGGCCAGACTCAGGAACTTTTACTTGGGAAGACAATTAAACAGGCATTTGGACATGCTTGTTATGTTATGAAACGATTGTTTACATTTTGCCGATGTTCTGAGACTGCAGGAGTCTGAGAGGAAGGGTAGAAAACTAATCTGACAGGAAATTTCAGGGCAACCTAAAGCTCATTCAGCTGAGACATGGGAACTGCTAGCTGCTTTCAGGCTAATTTACAATGAGACACGAGAACAAAAAGCAGAGGTGAATGATGTGAAGCCTGGACAGAAAGGAGGTACTTATAATGCTTGGGCAAAGAAAAATGTGGTTGTTGAAAATATCAGCATTAAAAAGAAGCAAGTACTTTACATCAGGACAATAGGAAAGATGGCTTGTGGGCACCTCGGGAATTGTTCAGATCCAGTCCTTTTCAGGCCAAAGGATAAAAACTATAAAGCTTTCTATTTGAGAAGAGAACCCCAACACCCCCTGCTTAAAATGTGCTGCCTAGGGAAGTGGTTCCCTCAGCTATCCAGGTACTCACTGTGCATTGCAGACATGGTTCAGTGGGCCTATCTACTGCTCCAGCTGGTGGCAGATTTTGGCACCATCCATGTGATGCTGGTTTTTCTAAAATACAGAAAGTAAGAGGTGTATGATCACAGAGGCTTCCACTCAGAGTTGAGGAGGCCTGGGCCAGGAAGTAGGCCTGCAAGAGGGCAGTGTGTGAGCTGTGAGACTGAAATAGAAGATGTAGTAAAGACCCCATAAAGTTGGAGATTCCAGGAACACGGAATGTCTGCTAAGAAAATCCAGAGGCAGGGAGCAGACAGAGCCCATGAAAGAGGTCATGCATGCTGCGACTGGCAAGGACATAAAGCTAAGTGTTTCCAAGTCCTTTGGAAATGCCACTGATTCTAGCCATAGAGTTACGAGATTTAATGTTTGCCTTGTTTGAATTTGGTCTGATCTCTTTCTGTTCCCCTATTCCTTCCATTTGGAACAGGAATGTTTATTCTGTGCCATTGTGTGTTGGAAGCATTTAACTTTCTTTTTGACTTTTACAGGAGCTCATAGCCAAGGTTTGCCTTGAGTCTCAGAGGAGACTATGGGCTTGGACTTAAACACTGCTGAAGCTTGTAAGACTCTGGTGACTCTTAGTGACTGACTTGCTGAATTTTACATAATGAGATAGGCATGAGCCTTTGGTGGGGCAAGGGCAGAATGTTATGGCTTGGATCTAAAATGTCCTCCACACGTCTTGAGTTCAGAGGTGGAATCTGTCCAGAGGAGGTAGGTCACTGGGATGTGAACTAAGATGATGTATTCTTATCCAAGACTACTCTTCCCTTCTCTCCCTGCTTCCCAGCCACCATATGGAGAACGGCTTTCCACCACTGTGCTGTTTCTGCCTTAGAGCCACATGACCATAGACTGAACCCACTGAAATTGTATGCGGAAACAGACCTTCCTCCTTTAAGTTGCAGGTGTTAGGTATGTGTCCCAGTTACAGGAGAGCGACTATGTAGTATTTAACTTTAGAACATGACTCTGTGGTTTTTTGAAGACTGCACTCATAGATGAATATAACAGAAGAATCCAGAAATAGATCCGTGCAAGGAAGATGAATCTGATTTTTGACAGATACAAAATATGATTCAATGTATGAAGCAGTTTTTTCAACAACACTACTGGGGCACTATTAATAAGCATATAAAATGAACATAACTGCCACTGACAAATGTAAATTAAGCCACAATGTAATATCACTATATACCTAGTGAAATAAAGTTAGAAAGGTTGGATGTATCGAGTATTGGTAAGAATCTGGAGCAGTTGGAACCCTTATATACACCTGATCAGAACTGAAAATAGCAAAGCTACTTTGAGAAACAGTTGGGTAATTTCTGGCTAAACAATATATATGTAGATATCTTTTTAAACAATACAATCCAGTCATATCCATAATTCCACTCCTACTTATTTGCTGAAGGGAAATGATAACATATGCATACACGGGGAGTTTCCCATGAGTATTCATAGTAATCTTATATATGACTCTAACTAGAAAACTACCTAAATGTCAGTGGTGAGTGGGTAAACGAAGTGTAGTTCCAAACATGGAATACTACTCAGAAATAAAGTAACCTAGGGATACATAGAGCATTGATGACTCAAAATAATATGGTAGGAACACTGGCAGATACCACACTTATGCAAAATTGGGATGATGCTTGTTTTACCACACTTCAAGTGTTTTTAGGAGGATCACATAAAAAATTAGATTACTTATACATGAGAGATTACCAAGGAATATAGGACATGGTTTCAATGAAGTAATACAATTTCATTTACCAGTCATTATTTGATAAAGTATTTGTGAAACTAGACCAGGACCATCCTTATAGTTAAGTGTTTATTGAGTACTTATTAATACTAGCTTTGGGCTGCTTATTTAAATTTAACAACACTCCAATTAGGTAGGGACAAGGACTAACTTTATAGATGGAAGGTGGGCCTACAGCAAAGCAGCAAATTGGTCTAACAAAGGTAGCACCACCGAGAGTCAGACTTTGGATTCTAGTCTTGGCTTGAGGCTATGGAAGAGGCTTTTAACAGGTGCTGTGGTTTGGGTTACTGTACCCCACAGGTGCCTGTGTGAAAGCTCAGTCCCAGGATGATGTTATTGAGGGGTGCTATGGACCTTTAAATGGTGGGGCTTAAAGGGAAGTCCTTAGGTGACGGAACACATTTATGAAGGGGACCATGGGACTCAAGTGTCTCTCACTCTCTGCATCTATGCTCACAGTGTGAGCACTGGGAGCTCTAACTGGTGCTGTCACCATGATGTATCAAGTCACCAGAGGCACAAAGTGGGAGTCTCTAGGGTTCTATGACCTAAATAAGCTTCCCTAAGTAGCCTGGCTCAAGCACTTTGCTATAGTGATGCAAAGCTGACTAATACAGACTTCTAACTCTATTACAAAATACCAATAATTACTACTTGGCTTATTTCTTAGAGTTTTTATTTTAATTAAAAGAGATAATATGAAACTTTATAAACTTGAATTATTAATGCAATTCCATGCTCGCCAGCCCTGGACAGCTTCAGGAGCCTTGCAGACTATGCCTTGCCCCCTCCAGACAACTGCACTCATGTCTGTAGCAGTGCAATTTGTCAATTTGTATCTCTTGGCAACAACCCAAATGCCAGTCAATGGAGGAATGGATAAAAAGATGTACTTTTATACAATGGAATATTACTCAGCTATAGAAAAGATAAGCTCAAGGCTTTTATAAGTAAATGGATGCAACTAGAGACCATACTTATAAGTGAAATAAATCAGACTTGCATGTATAAACATCATATTATCTTCCTAGTGTAAGAACCTGAAAAAGTAAATAAAACTCAAAAGGTACAATAGATACTGTGACAGGGAAAGAAATTGCTCAAAGAGAAGCAACAACTGCGATGAGGGAAAGAAGAAGGGGGAAGAAAAAAAGCATATATACATATATGTATATGTGTGTAT
Organism: Dinomys branickii; assembly: GCA_004027595.1. Lineage (NCBI taxonomy): Eukaryota > Metazoa > Chordata > Mammalia > Rodentia > Dinomyidae > Dinomys > Dinomys branickii. Next base: position 2,768 of record PVLD010004725.1, on the reverse strand, counting down.
ACACAGGGATGGCTGGAATAATTATACTGCTGATGTCTCATGTTTTGTTGAGGGGAACAGTTAAGGTTTGAATTTTTTTTTCTTGAGAAATTTTGCATGCTTGTATCTGGTAATCTGAACAACTAATCTGAACACAACAATATGCAACAAAACCACCATTGCTGAATTCCTACCATCTTGTTTAGCAAAGCTCTGTATCATTTCTAATTTTTTATTACTTTTTATTCTCTTTAATTGTTTGATCAATCTTGCATTCTTGCATATGGTAATCTCAGCAACTTCATCAAAGATAACAATATGTAATATAACAACTATTGGTAATCCCTTTCATTTTGTTTTGCAATTCTGTATCATTTGTATTGTTTGTGTGTTTTGTCTTTGTCTTTCCTGTTGTTGTTTTTTATGCTCTTTAAAATAAAAAAGGCACAGATGGCAGCCTAAACTACTTTTTACCTTTAACAGATTATTTTACTCTCTGTTACTAAGCATTTCAATAATTAATAAGTACATAAGCCAGTAAATCATCACTCAATATTTTATTTATCATTATAACTTGGCAGTAAGAAATCACTTTCCAAAAAGACAGCACATGTATTTTAACAAATCAATCTGAATTCATTCATTTTGTTTTCCCATTTCTCCCGGCAGCTTTGTAAGAATCCATGACTTTAGTTGTTCTAGCTCAGTTTTGCTGAGTTCATGGTACACATTTGGAAAACTATGAAACTTTGTGTCCACCCCTAGACTTTTTAACTCTAAGTTTGTCTCTTCACCCCAGGAATGAGGAACTAACTCATCTGCAGTGCCGTGACACTGAAATAACTCTGGGAGCACATCATCACTCTTCTGAAGCGCCTAGATAAAAAAGTAAAACCGTAAAAGTATAAGAAACTGTACTTTAAAAGGTCACTCTTAGAAATCAGAGATTTACCAAAGCTTCAGTAACTAAAGGGAAAGGAATACAGGAAGTGCTGTCTGAGGCATCTGCAGGCAGCAGAGCTGGAGGCTTAGCTGGTGGCTGGCACAACGGAGAGGACTTTTCAGAACGGCCAGGATGCTTCCTGAAGACACTGAGTGACTTGGAAGACAGTCCCTTCACAAGGTCAGAGCTTAGGTTCACAAAAGTGAAAAATGACATTCTCGTTCTCATACTGGTCCTTGTTTTGTTGTTTCTACTTGCAGTAAGAAGCAGCAACACTACACTGTACCAGCATCATCAATTAGGGTTTTGCTGTAAAGCACCAATTTAGTACATGATTTTTTATTTTGAATACACTCAAGGCAAAGTGGGCAGGCCTGGCTACAGTCATCTAGATTTTTAATATGTGCAAAACATACACATATACCATACATGCATGCACACACATTGATTCTTTACTCCTTAACACTCTGCTTGAGAAAACTCTTTGTGCAGGGCAGTTTCTAAAAACTGGCAGCTAGAACTAATCAGTATAACTCAGTGGGACATAAATTCCTAGGAATGCTGAATTTACCTTAGCTATGTATCAATTTTAATTGCTTAATTATCAATTTTATTTTGGTTTCCATGTTGTGTGCTTCCTAGGGTTTTTTTGGTTCTGCTTATTTTTTAATCTTGAACTTACCTGGTAAACAGCAGATGCTTTATTCAGAAAACTAGAAAGAGCAAATACGCCTGCCACATCTTGATGGTTCCTGTATGCTAAATGTATGGCCATACATCCTCCCATAGAAAATCCTCCTAAGGAAGCAAATATTTAGCAGAAAAAGCAAAACACATGCATTAATTTACAAAAAGATATATCTATTCCAGTCTTCCTTAAACATTTAAAAAATACCCAAAAACCTTTAAAGATGTACAGTGTTAAAAAGAAATTTAATCCACTTCAGGTCTCATGAAAAAGTCATGGCATGATCAGTTAAAAATACTTCCCCATTCATGTCATCACTGCTAAGAGATCTGTGTTGTAAAAGCAGCTAAGAGTGAATAGGGAAGCCATGCTCATCAAGTCAAAATACGTATCGTAATTCAAATTATGAGTCACAGCACAGTATTACTTATTTAAACTTCTAATGTCAACTTCTATTGTGTTTATACTTACAGAAAGTCCTCATGCTGCAATTACAATTAATATCATACACCATTTTGTCTTACGTGCTCAGCTGTGAATTCCAGGTGGATTCATGCTTCCAGTGTCTGCCAAGTCATAGGTGCTTAGCAGTTTTTGTATTAGGAAGGATGACCAAAAATTTGCTGGGCAGGTTAAAACATTTTTGAATTAGTTTTACTTTGGAAAAGGCTTAATGATAATCAGGGAAAACTTGACAAACTTTTCATGGTCTTGTATGTGCCAAACACAGAGCCTGTCATTAGAGACAAGTGGATTAAGTGCATGCACCCCCTTGTTCAGGAGACATTGATGAGGAAATACATATGTCACGGAATCCAGAGAGCATCATGAGGTAACAGCAGCAGAGAACTGGGGACCTCACACCTGACTGTGGACCAGAGACTCCATGTGATATCCCCAAACTTGAGTGAGACTCAAAAGAAGTTGAGTTCATACTTCACAAGAAAATGAATATGCAGAGTTGGGATCCGGGGAAGATGGCGACCGGGTGAGCAGCAAGGGAGCGAACCTCCTTAATAAACACCACCAGCTCGAGACAGACTTGGTGAGCGTGAATGCCGGAACCTCGGCTGGGAAGTTTAAACTGGGCGTATTTCTCTGAGATGCCGGGGGAGATGTGGTAGGGCGGACCAGGCTGCCGGGGCGAGACGTGGGAAA